>JAODAL010046438.1:0-30914 GCA_025379985.1 Phyllomedusa bahiana | reverse complement strand
AAAAGGACGGGGTGGACACATTTACCCAAAAATTAGCAAGATTAGGGTTTTTTAATTTTAGAGAAAAGAGGGTTTCGGGGGACATAATAAATATTTTTAAATACATCAAAGGTCAAATATAGAGATCTCTCCCAAGATTTTTTTTATACCCGGGGCTGTATCTAGAACAAGGGGCATCCTCTACGTCTTCGAGGAACGAAAGTTTCTACATAAACATAGAAAGTGATTTTTTTACTGTAGAAGCAGTAGACTGTGGAACTCTCTGCCAGAGGAACTTGTCATGGTGAATTCAATAACGGAGTTCAAAAATGGTTTAGATGCATTTCTGGAGCGTAATAATATAACAAGTTTTAGTGTCTAGGATTCTGGAGAGGGGTCATTGATCCAGGGATTTTTCTGATTGCCAGAATGGAGTTGGGAAGGAATTTTTCCCTAAAATGAGGACAATTGACTTATACCTCATTGGGGGTTTTTTGCCTTCCTCTGGATCTACACCTTAGCACAACAGGCTGAACTGGATGGACGTCTTGTCTTTTTTTGGCCTTACAAACTATGAAACTATGAAAGTATCAAATCTTCAGTGTTGTCCCATGAAAAGTTATAATACAATATTTACAAAAATGTGAGGGGTGTACTCACTTTTGAGATACTGTGCATATATATGATGCAAACACCATAGCACTGTTCTAAATCCACTGAAACTACCGGTTTATATATATGCACACCCTTATGTGAAATACTGTAGCAGACCTCTTTATATGTAACTGTATTTTAACAAGCCTCTGCTTAACACGTGTTTTGAGAAGTGATAGTTTGGGTGGATTTAGAACAGTGCTGAGGTGTCTGCATTATGCAGACAAGGCATCAAAACACCTCCCTCTTGATAAATATGTGACCCGTTATCTAGGTCACATCTGTACCTCCCAGAATGAGGGGTGAACCTTTGCTATAGGGCAAATTAAAGCTGCTAAGGTTCTGAATAAAAGGTAACAAAAAATGATAATAAAATGTTTGGGGGAAATACATTACCATATATTTGAATCTGAATGCTCATCTCTGTGAAGGAGGCCACATTATACCTGGAACAAGGTTGGATGGAGAATATAGTAGATAGCAGTATTCAATATTTGATGCCAATGGATATTGTTAGCATACAAGGTTAAAGAAGGACTGAAAATAAGAAAAGTAACATAAGCTGCTTACAATATTGTTCTATAAAGTCGGATACATTGGGGAAAGAAATAAATGTACACTTCTCAATCTCCTCCTGAAGTACATGTTGTGTTTTTCAAATTATCATTATTTAGCATTTTCCAACACAATCCAATACTTGCAGTAAAGTAATATAAACAATATATGAATGCTAATTGTTAGTCCTACTGCACAGCGGAGTAACAGAACTGAAATGATTCATGCAAAAATAAATCAAGAATAAAAATTAATTTCCCAGCCAAATGTGATAATTAAAAAAGCAACAGAAATATTCCATGTCATCTTGTTAGAATGCTATTCTTCAAATCAAGGCTAAAAAGTGTAGAGACTGTTGGTCTTTAGATAACTATGAAGTACATAGAAGGGTTCTCACTGGTTGCTCTGCAGATTGAAGTTATGCAAATGTAAGGAATTCCCTTGTTATTATTCCTTATCTTATACATATTGGAAAAAATTGCCTAATGTTACAGTATGTGTGGTAACAGAGTCAAAAAATCTGTAATGCGATGTATATCACAAAGCTTCATTAAAATTTATATCTAAATGTCTATTATTGAGTTGGAGCAGTGGTAATGATAATAATAGTGATAGTAATGATAATGAAATTATTCAAAATAAACTAGTATTTTTTTGACATGATAATAAATTTATAAAACTTTAATAAGCTGTAATGTAACATGTTGTACTTTTTTTTTTTCTTACAGTTCTCCCTATTTGAGCTATCCATGTATAGAACTTTATGTATACATACACCTTTCTTGTCACACTGGATTTTAACAAACAAAACTATAAAGAATGCTGTGTTTCTTGGTATCTCCTCTAGTATGAGCATGGATAGCTTATCTATAACAGTTTGAAGGTAACCTTAAGTGTAATGTACATTGTAAGTTTGATAATAAAACTTATAATAAAACAGTGTAAACTTAGATAAGACAGTCCTATCCTGTGTCAAATCAGTAGTTCATGTTTTTTGAAAAAATAGCACATCCCTAAACATTGTTTTCTAATTTTATATCACTTATTAACTGAGTAATAGTACTCCAATTATTGCATCAAAATTTTGACTCACTTTTGATATAATGTGCGTCAAGCCAAACACCTTGCCAATCAAGGCTCAAAGGTATCTAAAAAGTGTCTAAAATTTACACTAAGGGCCATATGTATGAAAACTGTCTAGGTTTAAACTCACTTTATTGCCCATAGCAACCAATCAGAGCGCCCCAAACCCCTTCATAAGTGCTCGGAAAAATCAAAGGGCCAAATCTGATTGTTGCTAGGGGCATCAAAGTGAATTTTAGACCTACAAATTGTCATACATATGGCCCTAAATGTGGTGTAAGCCATGTATGCAAAGTTTTTGGCACAAATTGTGCCAAATTTTTGCAACAATTGCCGTTGTAAATCTATGCAACAGAAGTTCTGAACGGATATGAATCAGATTTTCTTTGTTGCCCATAACAAACAATCAGAGTTCCCCTTTCATTTCATGTAGTGCTCTGAAAAAATGAAAAGGGCACTCTGATTGGTTGCTATTGGCAACAAAGAAAGTCTTATACCAAGACAGTTTCATACACGTCCCACATAATTTTTATTTATAGGAATTCCCTATTTAGTTGTGGTTCTGCCAGAATAAAAAGACTTGACAATAGAGATAATAGGATAATAGATAGATAGATAGATAATAGATAGATAAAACGAAAACACCTCAATTCCCAAAAAGTTGGGACACTAACAAATTGTGAAAAAAAAACTAATGCAATGATGTGGAGGTGCCAACATCTAATATTTTATTCAGAATAGAACATAGATGACAGATCAAAAGTTTAATCTGAATAACTGTAACATTTGAAAGGAAAAATATGTTGATTTCCAAATTTCACAGTGTCTGCAAATGCCAAAAAAGTTGGGACAAGTAGCAATAAGTGGCTGGAAAAATGACATTGAGCATAAACGAACAGCTGGAAGACCAATCAACACAAATTAGTTGAATTGACAACATGATTGGGTATAAAAAGAGCTACTCAGAGTGTCAGTTGCCCTCTCTGAAGCCAAGTTTGGTAAGAGGATCACCAATTCCACCATTTTTTGCACAGAAAGATAGTGCAGCAATACCAGGATGGTTTTACCCAGCGTAAAATAGCAAAGACTTTAAAGTTATCATAAATCAACCATACATAACATCATCAAAAGATTCAGAGAATCTGGAACAATGGCTGTGCGTAGGGTCAAGGCCGTAAAACTCTACTGGATGCCCGTGATCCCCGGCCCTTAAACGTCACTGCACCCTCAAACAGGAATGCCACTGCAAGGAAATAACAGAATGGGCTCAGGAAACTTCCAGAAAGCATTTTTCAGTGAACACAATCCACCGTACCATCTGCCGTTGCCAGCTGAAACTCTACAGTGCAAAGAGGAAGTCCTTTCTAACAAGCTCCACAAGCTCAGCCGTTTGCACTGGCCAGAGGTCATTAAAATGGAGGGGTGGCAAAATGGAAAAACTGTTCTGTGGTCAAATGAGGTCACGATTTGAATTTCTTTATGGAACAGTGGGACGCCAATTGTCATCCGGACCAGACGGACAAGGAAAAACCGAAGTTGTTATCAACGCTGCAACACAAACCCGCAACACTGATGGTATGGGGTGGCTTTGAGTGCTTGTGGCATGGCAGTTTGCATGTCTGGAAAGGCACCATTAATGCAGAGAGCTATGTTCAGGTTCTAGAACAACATATGCCCCCATCTAGACGTCATCTCATTTCAGGGAAGCCCTTTGCATTTTTTCAACAAGATAATTGCCAGACCACATTCTGCAGCAATCACCACATCATGGCTACATAGGAGAAGGATCCGGTACTGAAATGGCCGGCCTGCAGTCCAGTCCCTTTCACCTATAGAGAACATTTGGCGCAAATAAAAGGAAGGTGCGACAAAGAAGGCCCAAGACGATTGAACAGTTAGAGGCCTGTATTAGACATGAACTTGGGGAAAACTGGTCTCCTCTTCCCCAGACGTCTGTTGACTGTTGTAAGAAAAGGGGGAATGCCACACAGTGGTAAAAACGGCATGGTCCCAACTTTTTTGGGATTTGTTTACGCCATGAAATGTTTAAACAACATATTTTTCATATTAAATGATACATTCTCTCAGTTTAAACTTTTGATCTGTGATTTGTGTTCTATTCTGAATATAATATTAGATTTTGGCAACTCCATATCATTGCATTCAGTTTTTATTCACAATTTGTTTAGTGTTCCAACTTTTTTCGAATTGAGGTTGTAGATAGATAGACACAGGCGAAAAAACTATGTTGGGTCCACAGTGAACTGTGTTCAAAGTATCATGAAGCTCTAAAGCCCTCCATATACTTACATTAAGATGCCATCTACGTAGTTATAATCTTCAAATAGGAGAAACATTTTGTTATTCTGACTAATGATATCTTGCAGGATGTCAGTCTTCAATTGCTTGATCAGAGTACCAGTGTTTTAGATCCTGCTCCTTTACCTTAAATAATTGCATTAAGTGTAGTATGACAATGTCACTTTGATTTTGTGATTCATTAATCTTTTCAAACATTCTGTGAACATTTATTGAGCATGCTTTTTATTTCCTACTTTTTTTAACTGCGATAATTGAAACAAAGAACAAGATTCATAATCTGGGTGACACAATTATGCAAATAGCCATAACATGAAAGACATTAGGTTGAGCTGCTTTGAGTCACACTGAGATCTTGGTAAAAGCTTCTGATGTACTTATACAAACACCTCAATTATTTCATCAACATAACACTCTATTACTCCGCTAAAATTTAAAATTTTTATCTAAATATTTAATTAAATATTTTTTTATATACATATATATATATTATATATATATTCATATATATATATTATATATAATATATATATATATATATATATATATATAATATATAGATATATCAAGTATAACATTAAACCACTGACAGGTAAAGTGAATTACATTATTTATTTTGTGTCAATGACATCTGTCTAGGGCTGGGATTCATTAAGCAGCAAATGAACAGTCAGGTCTTGAAGGTGATGTGGTAGGAGTAAGAAAAATGGGCAAGTGTAGGAATCTGAGCAAATTTGACAAAGGCCAAATTGTGATGGCTGGACAACTATGCTATGGGTCAAGGCACCTTAAAATGACAGATGTTTTGAGATGTTCTCAATACATAGTGGTTAGAACTTGCCAAAAGAGGTGAAAGGAAATAAACCTGTGAACTCGCATATAAATCATATAAATTATATAAACTTATTTGCATTTTGCTGAGAGAAATACGTATTTTATGCACTACCAACCAATAAGAGTTATGGCTCAGTATCTGTATTAAAGACAGCTGTCTTAAATAGTCACCTTTATAAAAGACTCCTGTCCACAGACTCAATTAATCAGTCAGACTCTAACCTCTACAATATGGGCAAGACCAAAGAGCTTTCTAAAGATGTCAGGGACAAGATCATAGACCTTCACAAAGCTGGAATGGGCTACAAAACCATAAGTAAGACACTATGCGAGATGGAGACTGATCTGGGGCACCATGCAAAATCTCACCTTGTGGGGTATCCTTGATCACGAAGGTGAGAGATCAGCCTAAAACTACACGGGGGGAACTTGTTAATGATCTCAAGGCAGCTGGGACCACAGTCTCCAAGAAAACCAGTGGTAACACATTACATCGTAATGGTTTAAAATCCTACACTGCACGTAAGGTCCCCCTGCTCAAGAAGTCACATGTGCAGACCAGTCTGAAGTTTGGCAATGAACACCTGGATGATTCTGTGAGTGATTGGGAGAAGGTGCTGTGATGATACAAAAGATGAGACAAAAATTTAGCTCTTTGGCATTAACTCAGTCTGCCGTGTTTGGAGTAAGAGAAATGCTGCCTATGACCCAAAGAACACCGTCCCCACTGCCAAGCATGGTGGTGAAAACATCATGTTTTGGAGATGTTTTTCTGCTAAGGGCACAGGACTACTTCACCGCATCAATGGGAGAATGGATTGAGCCAAGTTCCGTAAAATCCTGAATCACAATCTCCTTCCCTCTACCAGGACATTAAAAATGGGTTATAGCTGGGTCTTCCAGCAACACATTAAGGTCAGAGTGGCCTAGCCAGTCTCCAGACCTTAATCCCGTAGAGGGAGTTGAAGCTCCAAGTTGCCAAGCGACAGCCTCAAAATCTTAATGATTTAGAGATGATCCGCAAAGAGAAGTGGATCAAAATTCCTTCTGACATGTGCACAAACTTCATCATCAACTACAAAAAAGTCTAACCGCTGTGCTTGCCAGCAAGGGTTTTGCCACCAAGT
The DNA here is from genome assembly GCA_025379985.1 of Phyllomedusa bahiana. NCBI lineage: Eukaryota > Metazoa > Chordata > Amphibia > Anura > Hylidae > Phyllomedusa > Phyllomedusa bahiana. The sequence continues at coordinate 24,363 of JAODAL010046438.1, read as the reverse complement.
ATTAAGTCTTATTTTTCAGAGGGATTAAATACTTATTTCTCACTGTAAAATGCAAATACATTTATATAATTTATACAATTAGATTTTCTGGACTTTTATTCTCCCTCTGAATGTTAAAATTAACCTATCCTTAAAATTATAGACTGTTCATGTCTGTGTCAGTGGGCAAACTTACACAGTCAGCAAGGGACCAAATAATTATTTCTTTACTGTATATATATATATATATATATATATATATATATATATATATATATATTATATATATATATATATATATATATATACATACAACTACTCAAGTATTGAATTTACCATCACACGACTCTGTCTCTGTGTCTATATATCCTACAGTAATATCACCTCCCAGCCCTCACATCTGCTGTCTGTCAACAGTATTTGCTAATAATAGGCAGACGGTAAGGTCCAAATTAGGGATTTAACAAGACCTTTGAGAACTTGCTATAAAGCAGGAAGCTTTAATTTTGTTAACCAACAGACTGACAGATTTTCTCACCTAATTTCTCTAGTGTTCCTACCCCAAAGCATCTTTTCCCAAAATGCCACTACTAATTGGGCAAAACCTTGCTTCCTCTTATGCAAGTGATATCCAGAGTTCATGTGTGTTTAAAATGACTTAAACCTAAGCTGCCTGAAAATATTGGTCTTTTCCATTTGCCTGCAATAGAACAGTCTGTCCATATTATTAGCCAAATATATTGGGACTACACAGAAACAGGTGCACATATGAAGACCCCTTTACAAAAATGTTCCAAACTGCATGGAAACTGAACAATAACAAAAAAAACTATGCATCAGGTTATGTTCATACAATATTATTTGGTTTTTATTCTTCTTTAATATTTGTTTTGGAAAAAACAGGAGTGGACCTAAAATTCAGGAACAATTGTTTTCATTTTACTTCTCTGTGTAGGTTACAATTCAGAATACTGCCATGAGAATTTTTTTTATTTTGTTTTTGCTAAAACTGATACCTGTAGGTAGAAGGCATCCACAAAAATATGCCCAGAGCATACTGTGTGCTCAAAAGAGATGGCACTGGGATCATAAACTGTTAAAAAAAAACTACAACAAAAAACATTACAAAACAAAATTGTGTTGGGAACCATCAAACTCATGACTGAGCAGTCTGTGTACAGTACATCCAGCCTAACTGATGCAAAGGAGGCACATGGTGACTTTGCATAAAATCATGGCTCATACTGTCTGTATGCATGCAATGCTTATGCACTAAGAAATTATGGCCACAGTGCATCAGAGATAACTGGAAAGACCATTGATTTAGTGACCCATATAGTCTACTACCTTATGTGACCACAGCAATGAAAGATGTACTTGTGCAGCCCTAGTCTGAGAGTTTCATATTTAAAAAATTATAATAAAAAGAGCATTAGTTTATAATCTAAAAAATGCACTTCTATGCGCTGTCATAGAACAGTGAACGTTTCTTATAGCAGCAGAAAAAGAGGTAGGTGAAAACCAGTTAGCAAATATGACTGTGTTTAGCATATTTAGTGTTAAATGGTTGTTTTAGTGAAATCAATAACATGCCAGATGCTCTTATTTTGTAGTTATTTTTATAACTGAAATATTGGCTAATATCTCAGAAATGTCATAAAAACAGTGTGTGTTCTTATGTCTGCCATATGATGTCTGCCAACTGTTATTAATTAGCAGGAATAAAGCAGGATGTACAGTCATTTCAGAATTTTATGAAATGCCTCTTAAAGTGGAATCACAAAACTCAAGGGAATGATGATGTATAGCACTATGACCTAATTCCCACTGCCCCTAAAATAATTTACCCTATTTTACAGCAAGAGAATGGCATACCTGACACAACTTCTGTACGGTGTGCTACACTTTACTGTTATATTTCTACAAGCTGGTGACCACTAACTGCTCCAATATTTTATCATTTCTGTCTATGGGGATGGAAGCCATAACTGACACATAAGGTTCTGGAAATCAGTAATGCTATTCACTAACATTCAAATAGTGTATAAGAAAACAATTTGACGGGAGACAGCACTCCAGAGGATAATTCAATACTTATTATATTTTATTGTAGTAGCTTCAGAATCCACAGAAATTTACAGAAAAATGGCACAGTACTAAGTAAAAATTAAGGAAAAAAGACCATACTGTTACAAAGACAGATCAGAAATCCATTCTCAGTAGAAGGCATGGAAGGAGCTTCAGAATCCATCCATCAAATGCACCATTCAGGGTTGGTACTAGAATTCATAGGCCCCATAGCAAAATTAGATAGGACCCCTCCACCTAATGCAATAAACTAAAACAGCAGCATAAGTAGCAATAATTAAAGGTATAATACTGCGATATATCAGTGAAACCCACATAGTAGTACTGTCATTTTTCAAAAAACTTAGAACATAGTTACATAGTTAGTACGGTTGAAAGAAGACACGTATCCATCAAGTTCAACCAAGGGTGGGGAGAATGTGGGTGAAGGGAGAGAGACGAGGACATTATGCCCAGCCTCACCACTGGTTAATGCCCAGGAACCCACCAGGCAAGAACCAATCTGCTCCAGTGGAGACCCCAGAGCCTCCACCAGCCAGGATCCAGAATTTTACATAGCTACGTAAGAATTAATATTCTTAGTTCCAGGTAGGTATCTAAGCCTTTCTTGAAACTCTCTACAGTTCCTGCCGTGACCAGCTCCTCAGGCAGGCTATTCCACAGATTCACAGTTCTTACAGTGAAGAACGCTCTTCTCCTCTGGAGATTGAATCCTTTTTTCTCTATATAAAGGGAATGTCCCCTTGTCTTTTGAGGGGGCTTCACTTGAAATAATTTTTCCCCATACTTTTTGTAGGGACCATTTATATATTTAAGCCGTCTTTTCTCAAGACTAAATAAGTTCAATTCTACTAACCTCTCCTCATAACTAAGATGCTCCATTCACCTTATAAGTTTGGTTGCTCGTCTTTGTACTCTCTCTAGCTCCATTACATCTCTTATATAAACTGGGGCCCAGAACTGAACAGCATATTCTAAGTGAGGACACAGCAATGCTTTGTATAGCGGTAGAATTACATCCTTGTCCCGCGTGTCCAAGCCTCTTTTAATACACGCCAATATCTTACTTGCCTTAGAGGCAGCTGATTGACATTTCATGCTGTTCTGTAGTCTATGATCTACATGTACATTCTTCGTGCTGGATTTCCGAAGGAAAATGTACTATTCAATGTCAATGGGCTGGCTGAATCCAAAAAACACACCGAAAAATACCATCAGGTTCTGTTATAGAATCCGACCAGAATTTTACAATTGCTCTGTGGACGCAGCCTAAGGCCTCATTCACACGGCTTATTTGGGCGTATTTGTGCTTCAGTATGGCTCCAATCCGTCCCTGTCATTATGGTAATCCACAGTTCTCATAGAGAACTATGGATTCCGTCTCTTCTCCCCGCTCGGCGAATCCGCCGCGGGGGGAGAAAGTGACATGCACATTATTTACGGCGTGTACGCACCGTGAATAATACAATGTCTATGGGGCCGGCGAGCAGCTCCCCCGCCGCACCTGTGCCCCGCCCCCGTCCCGCCCCTTATTCAAGCCGTAACTGCGGGCGAAATCCGTCCCGCAATTACGGCTTGAATAAGCTGTGTGAACACGGCCTAAGACTCCAACTACTTGCTGCCTATAAAAACGTATGATGCTCTTGCACCTGAGTGGGCCCCCTCAACCTCTGAGCCCCATAGCGGACACTATGGCTGCTATAGCTATAGTTACATCTATGGGACCATTCTTTAACATAGTTCAAATTGCCGACGCACTTTATGAAGCAAGCGTTGTTAGTAAATACAAGAGGATAACCCAGCTTATTGAATGACACCATTGACATCACCTCCATTACCAACAACTCTTGTGTGATAAAAGACTTCAGCAATCTATAGCCCAAAACAATGCTATATTGTGATTCACTATATTTGAAAGTGGCTGTATTCAATATATTCAAGAATGGTAGACATGACAAATAGATTTTGAAACCACTACAATAAAATTTAAGAAGCACTGAATTATCCTTAATTATCTATCGTCAAATAGTTTCCTTTTGTGGTTTGAACCCATTATGACATTCATCTAAAAGGAACAGGTATTTCAAAAGTGTTGTGAATATTATGCAGATAAACATTTTACCTGAATATTTACACTCACATACTGCCATTCAACAACAAAAATGATGCAATGCCTTAGGCCGTGTTCACACGGCTTATTTCGGCGTGGATTGGAGCCGTACTGCGTGCCGGATTTGCGCTTCAGTATGGCTCCAATCCGTCGCAGTCATTACGGTAATCCACAGTTCTCATTATCCACGCACATTATCCAGGCGCAATACACGCCGTGGATAATGCATGTCTATGGGGCTGGCGGGCAGCGCCCCCGCCCCGCCCCTTATTCAAGCCGGAATCGCGAGCGCAATCCAACTCGCAATTACGGCTTGAATAAGCCGTGTGAACACGGCCTTAGGGTATGTTCACACGGCTTATTTTGCTACGTATTTGCACACGCATTTTGCCACATATTGCGCTTTATACATGGAAAAATTCATAGCTGTCATAGAGAGCTATGAATTACGTGTCGTCTTCCCAGGCATACAATATGATCGTATCGTACGCCTGGGGAGAGAATTGACATGTCAATTGTTCGCAGCGCTTACGCGCCGCTGACAATGCAAGGTATTACCCTTAGTAATACTTTCATTCAATACTGATATACTCTAACAAGCAAAATGATAACAATGTTTTGAACTTTTGACGTTCAGGCTCCATATCTCACCATCCACTACAGCTTTGAAAGTGAGACTACCATCACTTTATAGAAAATCAATAGCTGACTTGCAGCTATTTAACATATGCGTAGTTATGCAGATTATTGTCATGTAACTGCATCGTTACTGTTTTGCTCCTAAAAATATAAAATTATATTTTTATTATTTTGTAAATCCACCTTTGCTTTCAACACTGTCTGAATACTTCTGTCCATCCTCTCAATCAGATTTAAGCGTGTCTCAACCAAAATCTAATCCCAGGTCTCTTCAACAAATCCCCAATGTTGGTGCACACTGGTCGACTCACTTGGGCATGAATACTGATTTTTCATCAACTGTACCCACAAGTGTTTGATTGGGTTGAGGTCTGGGGACTGTGGGGGCCAATACAGCAACTGTACTTCATTGTCATTGAACCATTCCTTCTCCAACCTTGATGTCTGCTTCGGGTCGTTGTCCTGCTGGAACACTATGTTGTCCTTTTCATACCCATAGTACTTGAGTCAGGAAAGTCCAGGTGCCGCTACAATATCCACCACCCGATAGTATTAAAACTTAAATTTATTTATTAAATGCAAAAAAATGATAAAACATACAAAAAGTACGTAAAACACCCATGCATGGAAGAGCAGAAAATTGGTCATGCGTATAAATAACTGACGCGTTTCGAAGCCGAGGCTTCTTAGTCGTAGCTGACGTGACTAATGACGTATGTTCCTTTAAGGACAGAACGGATTAGACCACATGCTGCGGGTCCACCAATAAAAACCGCAGCAGGTGTTCAAAGACTGAAACGGTACAAAAAACACACAAACGTACATCTTAAACATAGTGGAAAGGAAGCTAATAATAATACATAATATCCTGTCTGATATTTAACCCTTTGGGAAGTCTGGTATCCAAATCAAAGATCCAACGAGATTCTCGACTTAGGAGTTTACGAAGTAAGTCTTCACCTCTTGGGGAATGTGTCACCTTCTCAATACCTAAAAAAGAAAAGCAGCTAACATCTCCTCCATGAGTCTCCAAAAAATGTTTGGAGACCATGGAAATACTGTTGATGTTGTTAGTTTTGTGAGAATCTGAAAGGTGTCGCCTGATGCGAACCTTAAGTGGGCAAGAGGTACACCCTACATACTGAAGTCTGCATTGGGTACAACTTACTAAATAAATCACAAATTTACTGTTACAATTTATAAACTTGTTAATGCGGTAAGTTTAAACCTTTTGAGTAAGAAGTAAACCGGTCTGAATTGCGGCAAAAACTACATGCAGTACATCTATTGTGGCCGCATTTAAAGAAACCCACATTATTCAACCAAGAACTTTGGGGAGTCGGGGTAGGAACAAACAAACTTGGGGAGAGTGGGCCCCTAAAAGCGGGGCTTTTCTCGAAAAAAATCTAGTATGGTATCTAAAATACATTTAAATCTGTAAACCGCAATAGGGCGATTTTCTTTACAATGAAAAATTTTGCTTAAATTGAGTGCTGTAAGTGGTCTAAAATTTACAGGTTGTTGAAATTTTGACTGTTTTTTTTTGTTATTATGTCAAGCTAGTTCATCTCGAAAAAATTTATTGCGAGGGGCTTCCAGTCTAAATTACTGAAACCCTTTTCCCCGTAATCGGACCTAGCTTTGCTAAATGTGTTTTGAACTGTTACGCCCGTCAGCCCGCGAAGTCTAATAAACTCCCCATAGGGAATTTTTGGGACCATGGCTTGGATGGCAGGAATTGGCAAGTCGTGGTTTCCCAGCTGGGTTTTCCGTAAGAAAGACCTGTCATTTTTTCCCACTGCGCCCGTAGAGAAAAACATTTTGAAAACTTATGTCCATTCACATGGAAAAAGTGAACGAATTTGCAGTGTTCTGGTTGATTACGTACAAGGGGGGGACAAGAGAGATTCCCCCCCCCAGCCCGGGAGCGGGGGTCGTCTATAAAAAGACCGTCCCCTGATTGGGGGGGGAAAGGGTTTTTTGGGTACTAAAAGAAAGTCCTCCCCCAAATGGCCTTTAAAATATTTGAAAGAGGGGGGGAGAAACGAGCCCCCAAAGGGGCGCTCCCCTTTCCGCAAATAAAAAAATCCATCGAAGGAGAAAAAATTATGGCCAGAAAGTTTTGGGTGATTCCATGATATGGACTTAGGGGAAAAAAAAATTGTGTGTCCCTTAAAATCTGTACAAAAATTTCGGGCTCGTCATGTGGAATGCGGGTAAAACCTACCACTCATGCACCCATGAACGGAATCCTCCCCCCAAAAACTTTTAAAACATTAAAGATTAGATCTCCAGTCCCTAATGATCCTGGGATAGCCTCAAAGGGTTTTAAGGGGGTGTTAGCCAGGCTTAGAAGTTGTTCAAAAACCTATCCCAGAAAATATGGGGTGAAAGGTGGGAGGAAAACTCCCCTTAGGGATCTTGGTGGGGAGTAAATATGGCCATAATGGGTTTTTCCCATAGAAAAATTGGCTAAATTTTGAGAAAAACCCAAAGAGTCCCTTTAAATGGACCTTTTTAAAACGGTTTTTAAATTCAATGTGGGGTTCGAGTTAAAAATATTAGGTGTCCACGGCAGGATTTTTAAGTTTCTCTTCATAGAGACCCGATTAAGAAAACCCCCGCCCCCCCTTGTCCCCAACGGACAAGATGTCTCGATTTTTTCTAATTTGGTAGCCCACCCCCGGGCAAAAAATGTTGAAATTTTTTTTTGGGAAAGCTATTTTAATTTATCCGAAATTTGGACAAAAATCTTCTTACCTTTCCTAATACTCCAATTAAAAGGGTCTTGAAGTATAGGATAAAAAATCTGAATTCCCCAAATATAATCGTCCTGGCATAAAAGAATCTCCCTCTTTCAGATTGATTCAAATTTGTAGAGTACTATACAATAGATTTGGGAAGGAGACATTTGAACCTTTATCACAATTTTGAAGTCATCTCCTCTATGTTAAACTGGCTCTTCTAGAAAAGTGGTGATTAATTTTTAAAAAAAACATTTTTAAGCTAATCCCTTGCAAATTTATTAATTCCCGAATAGATCATGACACAAAAAAAATGGTGGGGGCAAAAAATTTTGGGCCTTTTGGGAAAGAATACAAACTGGTTGATATAAAAAAATACTTGACTGATTGACATTCTAGTCCGCAGGATCCCCGGGCCTAGTTTTTGCGTGCCTTGTCTGCCCCCCCCATCCTTTTTTTGGGTAGCCCGGTTTTGGAATGGGAAAATGAGTCACAGTTTTTGTTTCACTCTCCTTCCTAGGCCGTTGATTGTTCACGTGGAGTCTTCAAGGGTTGGAAAGAGAAAAGTTGTGTGAATGTCCCTATCGGAAAAACTACATTGCGTTTTGGCTTGTCTCTGGTTAAATGAAACGATCGGATTTCTGGATAGAGCGTGGGGTGTTTGAACCTTTTCCCTTTATGCGGTAAGTAAGACCTCTTCTTTTTGTATCTAATAAAATCCCCTGGCACTTCCTTTGTTTGAGTGAGTGAATGTTGTTCTAATTGTTTTTTAATTTTTATTTTTTCGATAACAAATTGTCGAAAATTTTGCACTGTCCTTAAAAAGTTCCAGGGGACCACAATTCAGAAATTTGAGTTTTCGATTGCCAAATAAATTTTTTTGTTCCAAATCAAACACATTAAAGTAAAAAGCAGTTGGAAAGAATGCTGTTTTCCCCTTGTTGTAAAATTTCACAAAAAATGTGGTGGCAAAATTTTTTTTGGTTTAAGCCCCTGGGAAACACTCCTTTTAAAATATGTTTCCAAGGTGGTTCACCACCCTGTTTTCACCTCTTTTTTTTTAAGGTTTTTTAAAGTTTTAAAAAAAGGGTGCAGATCCTTTCGAGGCAAATCGCTGGATCCACCTACCCGGGGGGATTTCAGGCTTGGTTAGTCGTATTTTGCACTGATAAAACCATGGCAAACGGGGGGTGATAACGGGGCTGGGGGAGCAAACACCCCTTGGAGGCCAATAACAATGAAAAACAAGGAAAAGGGGATGTCAAAACCTGCACAATAATGTCCTGGGAGGGGTGGAGAGGCATGCCACCGCCCCGTGGTCAAAAAAGTAGATCAGGGAAAACCAGGGCCGCTACAAACAACCACCCCCGATTATTAAAACTTAAATTTATTTATTAAATGCAAAAAAATGATAAAAGATACAAAAATTACGTAAAACACCCATGCATGGAAGAGCAGAAAATTGGTCATGCGTATAAAGAACTGACGCGTTCTTAATCGAGGTCTCTATGAAAGAGAGAACTTAAGAATCCTGCAGGACGTGGACACCTACACTATTTTAACTCGAGACCCCACATCTGAATTTAAAATCCGTTTAAACAGGATCCTATGTGAGGGTGTCTCTTTGGGAATTCTCTCGAGAAATTTAGCAGACAAGTTACTAGTGGAGAAACCTATTATGGCCATATTTCACTCCCTACCTAAGATCCATAAGGGTAGTTTTCCTCCCACCTTTCGCCCTATAGTGTCTGGAATAGGCTCTTTGAACGAGCGTCTAAGCCAGTGGCTAGACACCCAATTACAACCTTTGGTAGTAGCTATCCCAGGATACATTAGGGACACTGGAGATCTAATCTTTAATGTAGAAAAGTTTTGGTGGGAGGATTCCTGTTCATGGGTGTCATGTGATGTGGTAGGGTTATATCCCTGCATTCCACATGACGTAGCCCTGAAATTTTTGTACAGATTTTTAATGGCACACAGCAATTTTTCATCTACTAAGTGCCAGTATCTGATGGAAGTCACCAGATACTTGCTGAGCCATAATTTTTTCTCCTTCGATGGAGTTTTTTATTTGCAGAGAAGGGGAGCGCCTATGGGAGCTCGTTTCTCCCCTTCTCTTGCAAATATTTTTATGGCCATTTGGGAGGAGGACTTTCTTTTTAGTACCAATAACCCGTTCCTCCCCCAGATCAGGTGGTACGGTCGTTATATAGACAACCTGCTCCTGGTCTGGGAGGGCGAATCTTCTCTTGTCCCCCAGTTTGTACAGTACATCAACCAGAACACCTGCAACTTACAGTTCACTTTCTCTCATAGTGTAATGGACATAAGTTTTCTAGATGTTACTCTACGGGGCTTCAGTGGGAAACATGTACAAGTCTTTCCTTACAGGAAATCCCTAGCTGGTAGTACCACGCTACTTGCCAATTCCTGCCATCCAAGTCATGTGTCCAGAAACATTCCCTATGGAGAGTTTATTAGACTTCGCAGGAACTGTACGGACGATGAGCAGTTCAAATCACATTTAGCAGAAGCTAGTGTCCGATTACGGGAAAGAGGTTACAGTAATTTAGATCTGGAAGCCGCTCGCAATAGAATTTTGTCTCGAGATAGAACTAGCTTGTTCAGTAATAGACGAAAAAACAAACAGATCAATCATACTAGCAAACTGTAACTTTTAGCACCACTTACAGCACTCAATTCAAGCAAATTGTAACTATTGTAAAGAAACATCTGCCAGTATTGCGAGTTCCAGCAGATTTACAATGTATTTTAGATACACACACTAGATTTGTTTCGAGAAAAGCCCCGACCTTAGGGTCTCTACTCTCCCCAACTTTGTTTGTTTCTACCCCGACTCCCCAATGTTCTTGGTTGAATAATGTGGGTTTCTTTAAATGCGGCCACAATAGATGTACTGCTTGTCGTTTTTGCCGCAATTCAGACCGGTTTACTTCTTACTCAACAGGTAATACTTACCGCATTAACAAGTTTATAAATTGTAACAGTAAATTTGTGATTTATTTAGTAAGTTGTACCCAATGCAGACTTCAGTATTTAGGGTGTACCTCTTGCCCACTTAAGGTTCGCATCAGGCGACACCTTTCAGATTCTCACAAAACTAACAACATCAACAGCATTTCCCTGGTCTCCAAACATTTTTTGGAGACTCATGGAGGAGATGTTAGCTGCTTTTCTTTTTTCGGTATTGAGAAGGTGACACATTCCCCAAAAGGTGGAGACTTACTTCGTAAACTCCTAAGGCGAGAATCTCGTTGGATCTTTGATTTGGATACCAGACTTCCCAAAGGGTTAAATATCAGACAGGATATTATGTATTATTATTAGCTTCCTTTCCACTATGTTTAAGATGTACGTTTGTGTGTTTTTTGTACCGTTTCATTCTATGAACACCTGCTGTGGTTTTTATTGGTGGACCCGCAGCATGTGGTCTAATCAGTTTTGTACTTAAAGGAACATACGTCATTAGCCACGTCAGCTACGACTAAGAAGCCTCAGCTTCGAAAACGCGTCAGTTCTTTATACGCATGACCAATTTTCTGCTCTTCCATGCATGGGTGTTTTACGTACTTTTTGTATGTTTTATCATTTTTTTGCATTTAATAAATAAATTTAAGTTTTAATACTATCGGGTGGTGGATGTTGTAGCGGCACCTGGACTTTCCTGCATCTACTTTTTGACCACGAGGCGGTGGCAGTGCCTGGCTCCATCCCTACCAGGAGCATTATTGTGCAGGTGAGCATACCCTTTTCCTTGTTTGTACATAGTACTTGAGTGTATGAAGTAACTCATCTTGTAGGACACTCACATACAGCTCAGCATTGAGGTCACCATCGATCCTGGTCAAGTATCCAACATCTTTGGCTGTGAAACAATCCCTATATCATCAGGCTTCCTCCACCAAACTTGACAGTTCCATTAATTCCTCTATCCGTTAGCATCCTTTTCCCTTGATTCTTCCAGACTCATCTGCATTTATTAGAGCTCAGTCTATTAACTTTCATCTTATTGCCCCAAATCACCAGTTTCCAATTTTCTACTGTCAATTTTTAGTTCTTTTCTTCAAACTCGAGACACCACTTTTTATGGTGATATTGAAGTTGAGGCTTCTTCCAGGCTAGTGTAAAGCATGATGCACTGTGCTTGCATGGAAAAGTCTGTGATCTCCCTATTACGAAGTCTATGAGTCACCTCCACTGCCATGTTTGTTGCGCCACAACTTATAGACCTTGTGATGAGCCGACTTGTTGATTCTGATATTTTGCCTGGACGTCACCTCTTGGCTTTGGGATGGACGGACTTATTTTCATATTCTTCCAGCTGTCATGGCCTCACATGATGCAGTTTGGCAATTTTCTTGGCTAAGAGACGCTATCAATGAGTCGGATGATGTGGTTTCTCTTTCCTTAGGAAATCTTCTTCATGGCTGCTTCTCAATTAGAAGAAGTAACCTTTCGTTTGGGAATCAACCTAATAACACACTGAGCTATTAGGCAATGTGAGAACAGGTTGTAATTTGTAGTATACAAGAAGAAAAAGATTGTTCCACCACCAGGAGCAAAACAGTAACAATGCAGTTACATGTCAAGAATCTGCATAACTAAGCATATGCTAAATAGTTGAAAATCATATTCATGTATGAGCCAAGATGATTTTCTATAAGATGATGGTGGTCTCATGTTCAAAACTGTAGTGGATTGTGAAACATGGAGCCTGAAAGTCAAAAGTTCAAAATATTGTTATCATTTTGCTTATCAGTGTATGTTCTTCCTAAATAGCCTTTTGCTTGCCAATGTAATACTGCCATATAATGCCTAAATAGTGCAGTAGTAAAGAGTAAAGTTCCTAATGGTGTAAGGCAGTAAAAGTTCACATGCTCCACTCTCAAGTTGTTCTCAATATGTAGCACCGCACTGTACTGTAGGAGCAACTAAGTCTCCAATCAGTGTATGCACTGCACAGTTACAATTGGTTGAATCTCCCATGTGCCGTAGATCGTTGGTGTCTGCAACATTATATGTTGAAGGGGATTTGCCACCAGACCAAGTACTGACCTCCTTCAGCATGAGAGCAAGATGTAAACAAATCACGCTGAGTCATGAAGCTGCAGTGGAGAGAGGGAGAGGGGAGGGGGGAGTGAGGAATCCACAGGGAGCGTCTCAAAACTTAAGTGAACTAATAAACAGTACAACAGTGGATTCAATACAGCAAGACACAGAGCCTCAGACTGCACTGTCAGGAGAAACCTTATCTGCTAAGCAGCTTATGTAATGTAAACAAATCACGCAGCAAGACACAGAGACGCACACAGACACACACAGCCAGAGCACAGAGCCTGCATAAGGGGATCCTGTGACATGTTCACTCAAATAATCAAACTATAACTTGTGAATTCTGTATACAAAAGAGAACACCTATGCTAAACAGCAGATTGAAAGCTTCTTCATCAGATAAAGCAGGGATCTAATAACACTACAGCTAGTTATTCTGTATACAAAAGAAAACATATTGCTACCCGGTGCCTTAAAAGACCATTCATTCTGCCTGTCATCAGATAAGAAGTGATTCACGCAAGCGCGGCCTTTCAGCTCATGGGTCATGACTAGGGTAAGCTTTGTGGTAACCAAGGGGGGTTGAGAAATGCTGTAGCTCTCAGAGTTTTCACTTTTTTTAATCACATATATTTAGAAAAGTTATTAACTACCCATTTTGGAGGTTCCCACGTCAACATTACATGGTGGCAAAACCCCTTTAATTATTATGATACACTGTCCCATAAAAGACCATTGTCTGTTGAAAATATTGTATCCTGAGAACAATGTAACTTGAAGGACCGTTTTATGTTTCATTCTGTTCCACCTACTGAAGGACACATAGCATGATTCTCTCATGGCATGATTCTCTCCAAAGCTAATCCACATGCAAAATTTGCCCTATATCCTATAAACTCTTAGGCTATGTCTCCACTGCACAGGATAACGCTTTTAGTTTTTTAAAAGTGCCAAAGATTCGATCGTTCCTGCAGCCCCATAGCCTGCAACAGAAAAAGACGAGCTACAGTCTCCACAGCTCGTCTTTTCTCCGCTCGTCTTTCGGCGCTGGCGTATTATACAACATGTTGTATAATACGCCGGCGCTTTTAGTTTTCTTGGCGTCTTCCCATACAATACAATTGTATGGGTGACAGCAAAAAATACTAGAAGAGGCCGTGTTTTTTGTACAAAGCGTGACAAAAACCGCGGTCCTGCATCGGAAAAATTAACGTCCGCTTTGTCCGATGCAGTGGAGACATAGCCTTACAGCAATGTGTTTGCTGACTTTGTCACTTAGAAGGGTTTTCTATGTAACTGAATTATCACAGTGAGACCTGCTTCAATCTCTAGAATGGCTTACCACGGCTCAACTATTTTTGTAACAGATAGTACTGTTAAAGGGGTTGTCTCGCTACAAAGAATAGCTTTCAAATTGTAGGGAACACAAAATAAAGACATTTTCCAAATATATTGCATTGTTCCTCTGTTTTCCCTAAAGAGATACAAGTGAATTTATTACCTCCATGGCTATTTCAGTTCCCTCAGTAACTGACCTGTAAACAAATCTCCTGGGGCTGTTTGTTCAATGAGATAACAGAGAGTGAGTCATCACACAGGTCAGCAGTGTCACTCAGTGTCCTGTGCTGCCAGACAGTAAAAAGCTTGATTTATCTCAAGTAAACAGCTCTGTAATTAGAGCTTTTGTTTTGGGGATCAGATAAGAAGTCCTTCTAGTAGTTTGAGAAGCTAATCTAATCTAATTAGCATCTGAAAGCACAACGTAGCTGTACAAGCATGGAGCTTATGCAAATTAGTATGAACCAGGAAGTGACAGAGAATTTCTTTCATGCATTCTTTAAAACCCTGTGGGGAGACAACTCCTTTAAAAGTTTCTTAAATGTTTATTGTCTAACCCAGGAAGAAGTGCAGCTCTGCCCTAAGAAATTTAAAATAGACAAATTACAAGGTCCTGGTGGTATACACCCGTATGTCCTAAGAGAATTAATTCATGTGATAGATAGGCCCCTATTCTTAATATTTATGGACTGTATATTAACCCTTTTCCAACATTGGATGCACCAATACGTCCTACCGGGAAGTGATTTTTTTTCCTAAAGTATTTTTTTTTACCTAAAATGGGGACAACTGGCTTCTACCTCATGGAGTTTTTTTTGTCTTTCTAAGAATCAACACAAAAGGACAATAGGCTGAATTGGATCAATATCTGTCTTTTTCGGCCTTACAAACTATGTAACTACATAATACATAAAACTTTTTTTTCTTCAAATGAGTTTAAATTTATTTAGTTTTTTATTTTAAACATTTGTTCATAAAGGTAACCTGTGACATCTTCTGACACGTCTGTTTTAGTAAATACTTGTATTTCCAATGAAATAACAATCCTGGAGCATCTTCTCTTATGTGTTTTGCTGTGCCACTAGAAATTTATTACTGAATCAGTCAACTGGGTGTTACCATTCCGGTTTTTAAGGGGTGTGTCTCAGCACACACTGATTGTCAGAACTGAATGGACATTATTAGACTCTGCAGGGACACATTCCAATTAGTAACACCCAGCTGAATATTTAGTAATACATTTCTAGAAGGAATATCAGAGGAACAACACAGCACAGAGGAGAGAATTATTTCATAAGGAAAACATGTATGTAATAAAATAGGTCTGTCAGAAACGGCTATTTATCCTCCTTAAATGTGGACTCTACTATGTGTTTGAAGCTAGGGCTGTGTAAGCATAAGGCCTCGTTCATACGGCTTATTTGTCCGCGGATTGGCGCCGTACTCCGCGCCGGATTTGCGCTTCAGTACGGCGCCAATCCGTCGGAGTAATTACGGTAATCCACTGCTCTCATAGAGAACAGTGGATTCCGTCGCTCCTCCCCGCTCGGCGAATCCGCCGCGGGGGGAGAAAGTGACATGCACATTATTTACGGCGCGGACGCGCTGTAACTAATGCATTGTCTATGGGGCTGGGAGCGGCGCCCCCGCCGCGCTCCGGCCCCGCCCCCGTCCCGCCCCTTATTCACGGCGGATTTGTGAGCTCAATACGGCTCACAAATCCGTCGGGAATAAGCCGTGTGAACACGGCCTAACAGTGTGTACATGGAAAGAATATCCTGGTGGTAGGTACTGGGGCTTAGCAACACTAACGTTATCTACTGTGTCCATGAATGGGACCACCCTATGTGTTTCAGGTGACCAGAAAAAAAAAACAAATGTACATATGCTCAAGCATTTGACAGGAATCACCATTTAGCAGAACAATCAGAAAATTGTCCTATTCAGTATTTGAAAATTGCCTATAAGCGTATTAAATAGTCGAAGTAAAAAGACACATTGATTTTCATTTTTAAAGATTCTAACTTACAAAATTAAAGGGGTTACAAATCCTTACAAAATTGATGGCCTATCCTTAGGACTGCAGTACTGTCCTATTCACCAGGACAATGCTGTACTAATTCATGTCGCCGCAACTAAAAGTATTGCGATAACAAAAGTTAGAGTTGATTTACTGACACAAAGCTGAAGATTAGAGTCAGTTTTAGATATACAATTGTATAGCTGATTCCTTATCATATGATTTTGAAACAATACCTTTGCAAGCCTGAGACCTCAAACAGTGACCCATAAAGACATTGGAGAACTGCATAGCAGAGTATACATATAGGGGGCTGTAGAGGCGTCTGAAAAGTTCAGGTGTAGGAGTTGGCCTGGCAGCTAAGGTGGTTCAAAAGGCCTGTCTGTCACATAAGATGACACTTGTATTATAGTGTTATCAGTGTAGCCAAGTCTTGGGACCCACCAGTGGAGTCAATTCTTGGGGCCCACCAGTGGAGCTGATTCTTGGGGCCCACCAATGGTATCGATTCTTGGGGCCCACCAGGGGAGTAGTTTCTTGGGGCCCACCAGGGGAGGCAATTCTTGGGGCCCACCAGTGGAGCTGATTCTTGTGGCCACCACTGCAACCAATTCTTGGGGCCCACCAGTGGAGTCGATTCTTGGGGCCCACCACTGGAGTCAATTCTTAGTGCCCACCAGTGGAGTCAATTCTTGGGGCCCACCAGTAGAGTTGATTCTTGGGGCCCACCTGTGGAGCTGATTCTTGGGGCCCACCAGTGGAGCTGATTCTTGGGGCCCACCAGTGGAGCTGATTTTAGGCGCCCACCAGTAGAGTTGGTTCATGCGTCCCACCCTACAGCTACAGTACATGATTGTATATACTGCAGATTCATCTTGTACTCTGCCTTTTGCGTTCTGCCTCTCGGTCTCTGCCTTTCTCTCTGAAAAGCAGCCCCACATGAACCATCACAGGGACCCATCGAGGCCCAGGCCTGCATGTTATACTGTACCTTTTTGTTTTGGGACCTAGTGTTTCAAGCCACACCACTGCCTGCAGCACATTAATTAAGCCTATGTCTGCAGTGTATCCAGAAAATATAGACTGAGAATATTAGTCCTCATACTCAGCTTAAAGCTTCAGTAAAAATATAGTAAAATATTTAAAATAACAAAGAATCCAGTTATAGAGTTAGGGATTTACTAGATATGCAGTTACCTAAAGTAATACTTAAAAATAATCCATGTTTCAACTTCAAATAAATTACAATCAAGATTCTCTATCTTACATTTACTGTAAGACATATCCACGCAGAGATGTTATTATACTTTATGGAACTAAACATTTTTGTATAGGATGACAATTTGGAACATGTGTAAAAGTCAGCCTGCATTACATGTTACACATACACCTGGACGGGTTCTAACTTCACTTATATGGTTAGTGTTCTTGTAAACCATTTATAACCTGTTGTGGTATGTCATTTTATTTTTCCTTCCTTACTACTTTATCCAGTAAAGTGAGCTTTGTATTTTTTAGCTTGTGAAAACGTTATAAAATAGGCCATGGGAGACACATAGCATCCCTGTTGTTGCTAGGGTCTTAAATAAGTAGGATTACAACAATAGCGTTGTCTCTATGTCCGAGTTGATGTCTTTTTCACGCTGCCTCGGTGATGGCCAAATAATTGGTTGTTCACTTGTGTCCTTGTTTCCCCCGACAGTTCCACAGATGCCCTGAACAATGTACCAAACTGTGCTCTCAGAAGGGGCAAATCCTCATTAATCACTTCTTACTGACAGCACATGGCAAAACCTGCATCTGGTGGATTTACATAGCCACTTGTTTCCTGACGACTGCATCTTAAAAACCATTACATGGGAGGAGTGAGGTAACCTACAAAATTCAGACAAATCCAATTCCATTGTTTTTTTTTTCTGTTTTGATTGACAATGGAATTCCAAGGAGTCTTTGCTATATTATGCTGAGCATTTGTATGAAAATGATAGAACATTGGTAGAAATATATTCTGAGTTTGTATATACTCTGCACTAATCATTTATAGAACAAGAGTGTAATACTTTGTATGTGTATTTAAATATTTGGTTTATTAAATATTAATTTTCTATAAATATCTGAAATTTGTATATTTGCAACCATGTTGGTGCAAACTGACAAAGAGAGCGTCTAAGATTTATTTGTCCTTACCAGAGATATATTCCATCTTCATTCATGACAAATTGGCATCTTAAAGGCTTAATGAAGAGAAATCTAAAAATGATTACTTTAAGGATGACACGGAATTACATGAGCTGAATGGGGTGGGTGCGCATTTAAGATCATTGCTTATGTTATACGGTTTATCTTCATTGTGTTACATTTGTGTCATAAACGTTTCTGGTTATGAAAAATATGGAGTTACGTACGGTGTTCTGCAATTTCAATTAGAAATTTCTACAAGGCTACAGTGCAATAAATAATGTTATCATGTGGCAAAAAATCAATAACAACTTGCCTTTAGCAGAAAGGTACAAACTGTTTGCTCAGAATCCTGGTTGTGGAAGGATATAGACAAGTGAAATCAGGGGCTGGAATCTAAAAAGTGACTCTGTATTCTGTACAGGAAAATTATCCCAAAAATAGGAGGTGCTGTAATAAAAGAAAAAGATTGCTTCAGTGGATAAATCCATGACTGACACATGTTCTGTCATTAAAACAGTACTTTCATATCAAACATTTTACCTAGACATTAAAATATTGTCACGGTCCATGCTGCGGCTCCTGTTCTGAGCCGCCATGTCCTGGCCACTGCAGCAGCGTCCTCTATTGCTCCTGCGATATACTTACCTGTCCCTGCTGCGGCGTCCGCCAACATCTCTAACTCACCCGCCCTCATTCCTGCTCACTCTCGTCCTCTGTGGCTGCCCATGAGGGCACCATCGCTCCCTAGTGGACACGGGTGGAAGTCTTCTGCTATTTCAAGGAACAGTGTCCCAATGACCTGCCCCGTGACCTGTGACCTCTGTCTATAAAAGGAGCTTCCTGCCTTGCTGCAGTGTCAGTTCGTTGTTGTCTTCATACATAGAGCTTGACCCCTGGCTGCTGTATCGCTGCTGTTACCCTGTGTTACCGTTGCATTACTAGTACACTACCTGCTGTTTCCTGCCGCTTCACCAGTCCTTTATATCTGTTGTATGTCTGCCATCATACCAAGTTTGTTATCTGCCTGGGACTGCATCACCTGTCTATGACTACACCTGCTGTGTCCTATCATCTGTACCAGCACTTGCTATCCTTGTCCTACACTTCGGCTACTGCTGCGAACTTTACCATCTACGCTCGTGGTGGCCCAGAGGATCCATCCACATACCCGGCATTCTATTCCCTTAGAACGTGACAAAAATCAGTGGCAGACCAAAATAAATTCTTAGTTATGCTTTAAAGAGGTATCTCTATCCCAGAAATATATGGCATATCCATAGGATATACAGAATCTCACAAAAGTGAGTACACCCCTCACATTTTTCTCAATATTATATTACATATTTTCATGGGACAAAACTAAAGATATGACACATTAATACAATGTAAACTAGTCAGTGTATAGCTTGTATAACAGCGTCAGTCTCAAAATAACTCAACACACAGCCATCAATGTCTAAATCACTGGCAACACAAGTGATACACCTCTCAGTGAAAATGGATAAATTGTACCTAAAGTGTCAATATTTTGTGTGGTCACCATTTTTATCCAGCACTGCCTTAACTTTCTTGGGCATGGAGTTCACAAGAGCTTCACAGGTTGCCACTGGAATTCTCTTCCTCTCCTGCATGATGACAACACAGACCTATTGAGCATGCCCCAAAGATGCTCAATAGGGTTTAGGTCTGGAGAACTGCTTTGCCAGTCCAGCACTTTTACCTTCATTTTTTTTAGCAAGGCAGTGGTCATCTTGGAGGTGTGTTTGGGGTTGTTCTCATGTTGGAATACTGACCTGTTGCCCAGTTTCCAAAAGGAGGGGATCAAACTCTGCTTCAGTATTTCTCAGTACCTGTTGACATTTGTGATTCCGTCAATATACTGTAGCTGGCAATCGCAGGCAACACTCATGCAGCCCCAAACCATGACACTTCCACCACCATACTTGACTGTAGGCAAGACACACTTGTCTTTGTACTCCTCACCTGGTTTCCGCCACACAAGCTTGATACCATCTACACCAACTAAGTTTATCTTGGTCTCATCACCACAGAACATGGTTCCAGTAATCCATGTCCTTTTTTTGCTTGCCTTCAGCAAGCAGTTTGCAGGCTTTCTTGTGCATCATCTTTAGAAGAGGCTTCCTTCTGGGACGACAGCCATGCTGACCAATTTGATGAAGTGTGCGACATATGGTCTAGCACTGACAGGCTGACCTGCCCATCCCTTTAACCTCTGCAGCAATGCTGGCAGCACTCAGATGTCTATTTTGAAAAGACAATTTCTGGATATGAGTTATGCTTTAAAGAGGTATCTCTATCCCAGAAATATATGGCATATCCATAGGATATATAGAATCTCACAAAAGTGAGTACACCCCTCACATTTTTCTCAATATTTTATTACATATTTTCATGGGACAAAACTAAAGATATGACACATTAATACAATGTAAAGTAGTCAGTGTATAGCTTGTATAACAGCGTCAGCCTCAAAATAACTCAACACACAGCCATCAATGTCTAAACCACTGGCAACAAAAGTGATACACCTCTAAGTGAAAATGGATAAATTGTGCCTAAAGTGTCAATATTTTGTGTGGTCACCATTTTTATCCAGCACTGCCTTAACTTTCTTGGGCATGGAGTTCACAAGAGCTTCACAGGTTGCCACTGGAATTCTCTTCCTCTCCTGCATGATGACAACACAGACCTGGTGGATGTTAGAGACCTTGTACTCCTCAAACTTCTATTGAGCATGCCATAAGATGCTCAATAGGGTTTAGGTCTGGAGAACTGCTTTGCCAGTCCAGCACTTTTACCTTCATTTTTTTTAGCAAGGCAGTGGTCATCTTGGAGGTGTGTTTGGGGTTGTTCTCATGTTGGAATACTGACCTGTTGCCCAGTTTCCAAAAGGAGGGGATCAAACTCTGTTTCAGTATTTCACAGTACCTGTTGGCATTTGTGATTCCGTCAATATACTGTAGCTGGCAATCGCAGGCAACACTCATGCAGCCCCAAACCATGACACTTCCATGACCATACTTGACTGTAGGCAAGACACACTTGTCTTTGTCCTCCTCACCTGGTTTCTGCCACACAAGCTTGATACCATCTACACCAACTAAGTTTATCTTGGTCTCATCACCACAGAACATGGTTCCAGTAATCCATGTCCTTTTTTTGCTTGCCTTCAGCAAGCAGTTTGCAGGCTTTCTTGTGCATCATCTTTAGAAGTGGCTTCCTTCTGGGATGACAGCCATGCTGACCAATTTGATGAAGTGTGCGACATATGGTCTAGCACTGACAGGCTGACCTGCCCATCCCTTTAACCTCTGCAGCAATGCTGGCAGCACTCAGATGTCTATTTTGAAAAGACAATTTCTGGATATGAGGCTGAGCACGTTTACCATATTCTTTGGTCAACCATGGTGAGGCCTGTTCTGAGTGGAACCTGTCTTGTTAAACCACTGTATGATCTTGGCCATCATAATGCAGCTTAGTTTAATGGTGTTGACAATCTTCTTATAGCCTAGGCCATCTTTATGTAGAGCAACAATTCTTTTTATCAGATCCTCAGACAGTTCTTTGCCATGAGGTGCCATGTTGAACTTTCAGTGACCAGTGTGAGAGAGATAACACCAAATTTAACACACCTGGTACACAGTCACATCTGAGACTTTGTAACATTAATGAGTGACATGACACCGTGGAGGGAAAATGGCAAATTGGGCACATGAAAAAATATACTACAATATTTACAAAAATGTGCACTTACTTTTGTGAGATACTATATATCTTGGACATTCACTGTCATATGGGTTTAACTCTTCTTTGTCTGCAGCTGCAGGTTGGTGGGTTAAGAGAACTCAATTCTTCAACTTGATATCCTATGCATATGACATACATGCTGAATGTGTTTTAAAAAGGTATCCCCATCTCAGACATGTATGGCATATCTACAGGTCACATATCTGGACTATCACCTTCTCTCATGTATGGCCACTTCTCCTTTCCCTGCAACTGCAGATGGTGGGCTGGGAAAACCCAGTTTTTCAAAGAGATATCACATGGATATGCCATAATTGCTTCTTTAGATCTTAGACATATATGGCCTAGCCACAGGATATATATATATCTGGACCTTAATTATGTGAGACTATCTCCCCTTGGCTTGCTGCACTCCGCCTACCTCTTTTAAACCAGTGCAGGATAATTCAGTAGCAAGTTCTTATGACTCCTTGAGATGTTGGAGTCTGAATAGGCCCCTAGTGAGGTAACATGTTAGTGTTAGGGACTCACCTGTACTGGGATCCCCTTGACGCTATTGGGAGGTGAGCTTAAACATTTTTGATCAAAAACTGTGAACTAAGAGTCCCAGGTTTTCATATTTCCTTAGCAGTAATGCATTTCCAAAAATTCCTATATACCTTTGATGTTTTACTTAGTTTTTAGTGTGCCACTGATATTTGTAATGGATGTATGTTATTGCCTTGCCAGTGTGCACCTATGCTTACGTTTTTCAAAAGATGTTCTTGGATGTGCACAGCCTAACAAAGTTTTGTAGTCTATTTGAGGAATGGCAACCTCATAGGCTTGCTGAACTCCGCCTACCTCTTTTAAAACAGTGCAGGATAAATTCATAGCAAGTTTCTTATCACTCCTTGAGATTTTTGGAGTCTGAATAAGGCTCCTTGTGTGTTAACATTTTAGTGTTTGGGACTCACCTGTACTGGGATCCCCTTGACGCTTTTGGGGGGTGAGCTTAAAACATTTTGATCAAAAACTGTGAACTAAGAGTCCCAGGTTTCATATTTCCTTAGCAGTAATGCATTTCCAAAAATTCCTATATACCTTTGTTGTTTTACTTAGTTTTTAGTCTGGCCACTGATATTTGTAATTGGATGTTGTTTATTGCCTTGCTAGTGTGCACCTATGCTTACGTTTTTCAAAAGATGTTCTTGGATGTGCACAGCCTAACAAAGTTTTGTAGACTATCTTTCCTTGTCCTGAACCTACAGGATGGTGGGTTGGAAGAACCTATTTAGCTCTTCAGTTAAATATCCCATGGATAGGCCGTAAATACTGATTATGCTTTAAAGGGGTATTCCCATCTCAGCCATGTATAGCATATCTACAGGATACATGTCTGTACCATCACCTAATCTCATATGTGGTCATCCCTTTTTTCGCTACAGCTGCAAATGGTGGATTGGGAAAATTCAGTTCTTCAAATAGATATTCCATGGACATGCCATACATTCTGATTCTGCTTTAAAGAGGTATCCCTATTTCAGATATGTATGGCATTCCCACACGCTATAATGCTTGGACCTTCAACTATATTCGGCCACCTCTCCTTTTTTGGCAGCTGCAGGATGTTGAATCAGGAGAACCCTGTTATGCCATAATTGCCTGAGATGGAAATACCTCTTTCAAATGTATTGACTAATGTGTTCCCTAGCTTCCTCTAACATAAATCTTTAAATCTTCTTTAATCCTATCACATTTTTTTTATTCCAGTGTTGTTTAATTGTCCAGACATAGGCTATAGGAATGTAAAACAAGCTTATGTAGTGTGGAGTTAAGGTATATTACATAGCAAACAGAGCCTTTGACCACTTCTGTACATATACCTATGTAATCAAATGGTGCCCCCTCCCCCATAGCAGAAGTTAATGGTTGCTAGGCAACTTGAATCAATAGACATATAATTACATAGTTAGCACAGTGTAAAAAAAAAACCGTGCATCAGGTTCAAATAGGAAAGAAGGGGGAGAATATGTAGCTTAAAAGGAAGAGCTGTAGCTCTTAGAACATTGTTTCTCCTAATAATCCAGAGGAAGACTAAAAAAGCACAAAAGAGAAAACTGTCCTAAAAGGAAAAAAAAAACATATATCAAAAGGAATTTGCTAATTAAAACAACATTTTGGCACTCAAGCCAAATTCCAAATTTATAAAGCCCCTATTTTTTTTTCAGCACATCTTTATACATTAGAAAAGCCTACTGACTTTACAGTTACCAAGTGATTTATTTAAATGGATTGTCCACCTCCTATAAAAATTGTACTAACAACTTCTGGGATCACAGTAAAATAATAAAAAAATATACTCCCAGGTTCCAGCACCGTGTCTCTCTGGTCTTCTGTTGACATTCCCAAGCAGCCATATGCCTACTTTACTTTAACTG
>JAODAL010046437.1:0-30915 GCA_025379985.1 Phyllomedusa bahiana | reverse complement strand
AAAAAACTGTTTTAAATAGATCACTCACTGATTCTACTAATAAGTTTAATATTTATAACTTATCTTCTTATGGACTCTCACTAGAGGAATACTCGCTTCGCCAAAAGGCCTATCTTATTGCCCAACCAACAAAAAAAACAATCATTTTGACCCTTTTATTTTAGATTTCCAGATATTTGTGAGGAAGCCCACATTAACCCTTCATTTTGCACTGAATCCACCTAATAGTAACTCAGACTTGTGAGAATAATAATGCTAGAAATATAGCAGCAGATACAGACAAAACCATTGGTCTATTACAGGCACGCAAAACTGCAAACATTTCAAATAAATTTAAATTTTACCCAGTAAATTCCCAGGGTAATTTTTTCATAATATATTATGATTTAGTATTAGATCTTTCTAAGATCTCGTTTATTCCACAATCTAGAGAGAATTACCTTACAAAAGGAGAACTTATATCCATTACAAAAACTACATAATGACAGTGAGACAGTAGTTAGACCAGCAGAGAAGGCAGGTGGAATTGTTATTTTGGAGTATGACCCATACTTCAAAGAAGCTTTAAACCTTTTCTCAGATTCATCTTATGAGATATAAGATCACAATCCTTTTCCATCTATCCAAGCAGATTTGAGAAAACTACTAGATGAGGCATTAGTCCAAGAAGGAATTCATAAAAAAGATGGACAGTGTATATACATCAAAGAACCAAGTTTGCCTTTCTTTTACTATTTTTCCAAATTCACAAATCTCTGGCCTCCCTTCCTGGGAGGCCGATCATTTCTGGCAGCAGCTCACCCACTAGTCAATTATCACATTATTTAGATCTATATTAACAGCCTCATGTAGGGGCTCTACCTAGCTATCTGTGTGATTCTGACCACCTGATAAGGTTACTGATGGACACAACACCAGATGATAATTGCACGTTGCTGACACTTGATGTGTCAGCACTGTACACAAAAATATCCCATTCCACAGCGTGCGGTGTGTGGAGCAATGCTTCAGGGGGCAATACATTACGTGGAAATCCCCAAAGAAGCATTTACGCTAGCTATCATACATGAAAAAACTTTGAGATTCTCGGTTCACATATTTTGATCAAAAGATATTTAAGCTGCCCACGAATTTCAACGTGATCTCAAATTGGGCAGTCCTATACTATCTTTTACCTCTCAATAGAGCCAATTCCAGGCCTCTCACTGGGTCAACAGACCTCCATTATACAGAGAGAAAAAAATAAAATACACCAGACCTGCAAGCTGCACTTCTTATGACAGCCTGTGAGAGTGGGCGGGTGCAGAAAACAAAGTGGAGGCACCCGTTCCTCCCCATATAGGTTAAAATCAATATACACCAAATATAACGTATGGTTCTGCACAAAAAACATTTCTGAAAAAACATATGCAAACCTGGGTTGCCACTGGCAGGGCTGCGGCAACATATATATATATATATATATAATATATATATAATATATATTATATATATATATTATATTATATATATATACTAATGATATAATTATATATTATACATATACAGTACACACACACACACACTTCCAGCGGCACACTACTGCAAAAAGGGCAATACATTACGTGGAAATCCCTAAAGAAGCATTTACGCTATCTATCATACATGAAAAAACATCTTTTAATCAAAATATGTGAACTGAGAATCTCAAAGTTTTTTCATGCTTCAGGGGGGACACAGAATTTTTTACACTCAATTATCATTTCTTTTGCAAGGTTAATGTCTATTCTTCAAAATAATAAGTTTTATGTACAATGGTACTATATACAGACAGACCCATGGAATCACAATGGGGAAGTGGGTCGCGCCTGCTTATGAGAATATTTTGGGGGCATTTTGGAGTTTTAATTGATTTACTTCAATTTTGAGTTTTTTTCATATATAGCTCTATTCAGGAGATACGTAGATGATCTCTTTATTGTTTGGAAGGGCCCCTGAACTTGTTTCCCACTTTGTACGCCACCTTAACTCAAATGATTGGGGTATTTCTTTCTCAGTCAAAATAGAGTCTACCAATATAGAATTCCTTAATATTAACATCTCTATCCAAAATCATAAATGTTTTACATGTACTTTAAGGGCGACATGTATGAATCTCGCCGGGTCGGGGCACACCTTTCCGCCAGTTTCCCGGCGGACTCTGCGCCTGATTTATGTCGGGGCCGGGGCGCGCTCATACATAGCATGTAAAGTCCGCCGCGCCTCGCCTGTGTTTTAGGCGCAGTGCAGGACTGAGGCGCAGTGCGGCGCTGCGCCTATGATTCGGCGCCGGTGGTAGTGCGGTCATACATGCGGGGAAAAGTCCGCCCCGCCTGGCCAGTGTGTGGGGCGCAGTGCGGGGACCGAGGTGCAGTGCGGCGCTGCGCCTAAGATTCGCCGTCCGAGGCGGTGCGCTCGTACATGCAGGCAAAAGTTCCCTGCGCCTCGCCAGTGTGTGTGGGGCACAGTGCGGGGACATGGGCACAGTGCGGGGACATGGGCACAGTGCGGGACGTAGGCGCCGTGCGGGACTGCGCCGAAAAACAGTTCCGATGTGAGACAGGCTGGAACAGCGAGAAATCATTCCAGATGTCGGTGCGGAGTATGAATCAAAAATCGCCTTTATAAAGGCGTTCAAAATTCTCAGGAAAAGAGCTGAAACCTAAAAAATAAAAAAATACATAAAATAAAATCACTTTCCAATATCCTAATTCAAGAATTAGGATATTGTAAATTGCCGGGAAATACAGTAATTCAAATTCAGAAAGCTATTCTGATTGGTCGGCATAAACCGGCCAATCAAATAGGAGCGACAGTGAACCATTAAAACCTATGGGGAAGTTTAGACCAATCAGAATCCACGGCTGGGATAGTTTCAAAATAAGTAAAATGCTGAAAAGAGCTGATTGGTTAAGCTACTGGGGACTTGGCTAGCTCAGCCAATCAGAATAGGAGCGACAGAGACCCATTCTAGGCTATGGAGAAGTTTAGACCAATCAGAATCCCCGGCGGGACAGTTCAAAATACTGTAAAAATGCTGAAAAGAGGTGATTGGCTGATCTAGCGGGGGCTCGGCTAGCTCAGCCAATCAGAATTAGGAGCGACAGAGACCCATTAAAACCTATTGGAGAATTAGTGACCAATCAGAATAGGAGCGACAAAGACCCATTCTAGTCTATGGAGAAGTTTAGACCAATCAGAATCCACGGCGGGATAATTCAAAATACAGTAAAAAGTCAGAAAAGAGCTGATTGGCTGAGCTAGTGGGGGCTTGGCTATCCCAGCCAATCAGAGTGCGAGCTACTTTCTTCCATTATAGTCTATGGAGAGATTGGGCGCCGCGGTGCGGCATGAAAGTATTAATAAAAAAATTATTTTTATTAAATGTAAAACTTTATCAGATAAAGAGCAGAACCCTTCTTTACAAATAAAGCAGTTAAAATCCCGAACAACGCGTTTGTCGCGAGATCGGCGCTACATAGGGAATTGCAATAGAGAGAATTCCCGGGAAATACAGTAATTCCAAATATGAGTTTCAAGCTATTCATGGCGGGCAGTTCAAAATCCAGTCAATCAGAAACTAGAGCTGAATGTGGCCGCTCTACGAGAAATGACCAATCGATAAGGCACAATGCCCCATATATCTAGGAGAAAAATGACCAACATATCAAGGCGGGACAGTTCAAATACAGTAAAAAATGCAGAAAAAAGACGATTGGTTGAAGCGGTGGGGGCTCGTCCAGCTTAGCCAATCAGAGCGCGAGCTACTTTTCTCATAGAGTTCTATGGGAAAAGAAATTCTGAGCGCGCTTGTGATTGGCTGATAGTTAAAAAGCGCCGTTATTGGACATATGGGAGGGGTAACGCTCCTATGGGTTTTCTAATGTAATCTGAAATAAAACTGTACATGGCCGAAATCAAATTATAACACTATTTCTTTATTTTCGTTAGCCAAGGATCAATAGTATGGGTGCAATGAAAATAAAGAAATAAACATGATTTTATAGATTTAATATTTTTTTTCGTTACCCCCATATTATCATTCGTTTTATATTCACATCGGTACAACTTCTGTAGTGTTATAATTTGATTTCGGCCATGTACAGTTTTATTTCAGATTGCATTAGAAAAACCCATAGGAGTGTCGCTCGCTCTCCCATTGGTCCAAATAACGGCGCCTCTTTTAACTTAGCCAATCACAGAGCGTGCTCAGAATTTCTTTTCCCCATAGAACTCTATGAGAAAGTAGCTAGCGCTCTGATTGGCTAAGCTGGACGAGCCCCGCCGCTTCAATCAATCAGCGTTCTGATTTTACTGTATTTTGAACTGTCCCTCCTTGAATATGATTGGTCAATTTTTCTCCATAGGATATAATGGGACATTTTCGCTCCTATTCTGATTGGTCAATTCTCCTCCATAGGTTATAATGGGACATTGTCGCTCCTATTCTGATTGGCTGGTTTATGCCGACCAATGAGAATAGCTTAAACAATTTGAATTACTGTATTTCCCGGCAATTCTCTCTATTGCAATTCCCTATGTAGCGCCAGTCTCGGCGACAAACGCGTTGTTCGGGTTTTTAACTGATTTATTTGTAAAGAAGGGTTCGGCTCTTTATCTGATAATGTTTTACATTTAATAAAAATATTTTTTTTATTAACACTTCATGCCGCACGGTGCTGAGCGCCGAGATTTCAGAGCGCCCATCTCTCCATAGACTATAATGGGAGAAGTAGCTTGCGCTGTGATTGGCTGAGATAGCCAAGCCCCCGCTAGCTCAGCCAATCAGCTCTTTTCTGTCTTTTAACTGTATTTTGAACTGTCCCGCCTTTGATTTTGATTGGTGCAAACTTCTCCATAGGATTTAATGGGACTTTGTCGCTCCTATTCTGATTGGTATATCTCATAGGTAGAATGGCCATGTCGCTCCTATTTGATGGTAATAGTTCAATAGGTTAAGGTCTCTGTCACTCCTATTCTGTTGGCTGAGCTAGCCAAGTCCCGCTAGCTTAACCAATCAGCTCTTTTCAGCATTTTTACTGTATTTTGAACTGTCCCGCCGTGGATTCTGATTGGTCTAAACTTCTCCATAGGATATAATGGGTCTTTGTCGCTCCTATTCTGATTGGCTGAGCTAGCCAAGCCCCCGCTAGCTCAGCCAATCAGCTTTTTTCACCATTTTTACTGTATTTTGAACTGTCCCGCCGTGGATTCTGATTGGTCAATCCTTCCCCATAGGTATTAATGGTTCACTGTCTCTCCTATTCTGAGTGGCCGGTTTATGCCGACCAATGAGAATAGGTTTCAGAATTTGAATTACTGTATTTCCCGGCAATTTACAATATCATAATTCTTGATATTGCGGCGTTCGAGAGTTTTGGAAAGTGATTTTTTTTTAATTATGTTTATTTTTTACGTTCAGGTCTTTTCTGACACTGTTTTTCGCCTTTATAAATGCGAATTTTTCGGAATCATACTCCTGCTGCACGGAGCAGAGCGCCGAGATTTGTGGAGCGATCTTCTATCTGCTTCCTCGCATGTTCTGATCCTGCTTCACTTCGCCTCTGCCGGAGCATTTAGACCAAAATAAACCCGGTCTGCTTGTCGGAGCTGCCGAGCGCTGCACTGCGCCTCGCTTTGCCGACTCGCCATCGTACATGCCTCGGAGTATACAAGCGTGCAGCGTCCCGCCCCGGAACGCCTACCCCGCGCCCACACCGCGCCCCCTGCCCGCCCCTTCATGCGGGGCGCAGCTGAAAGGGGCGAACACTGCGCCTAACACCACATCCCTGAGTCCGACAGCGGGATTCGGGCTGGGAGGCGCAGAATACGCCTGAAAACAGGCGGAAAGCCCGATCATACATGTCGCCCTAAGTGTGTAGATCAGAATAGCTATCTACACTTCCATAGTGGTTGTTACCAAACATTGAAGGAGAACATCCCTTATGAACAGTTCAGAAGACTCCGAAAAAAACTGTTTGGAGTATTTCAAGTTTGTGTAACAATCTAAATTTATTTCTAGAAGGTTTCAAGAGAAAACCCATCAGGATTCATCCAGAATGCTTTTGATAAAGTTAACACTTTAATACAGCAAGATTGCCTTTCTGAAGGTCCATCTCTTAAGAAGAAAAAATCAATTGAAAAAAAAATTATCAATAAATCATCTTTTATTACACAGTACAACACCATACATAATGCCATAAGAAAGGTACTGAAAGCATACTGGTAAATATTGTAAAAGGATCATTATTTTGGTCCCCTCCTCCCAGTTGTCCATGGTCTTCAGGAGACTGAAGAAACTAGTAGCATCAAGTCTGCTTCCACAGCACCTAAGGGCCCCTCTCCTTGTTCAACTTCAAACTGTCTCTGCTGTGAAACAAATTCTTTTCCAACATCACTAAGGAAACTATTAAGATTTCTTGGAATCTGAATTGCAAAATGAGATTTGTTATATATCTTATTGAATGTGTCTGTGGAGCACATTACGTCGACTGCAAAACTCAAACTCTGCACACTAGACTTTGTGGCCACTGTGCCTGTATCAAAAAAGGTGACTTCAGACAAAGTGTAGCCAGACACTGTGCAGAGTTACATAACAAAGATTTTAAATCTATAACAAATACTTCAATTGATTTTATCCCCGAGGGTAAATTAAACAGATTTCAGTTGCTTCAGAAGCGAGAGGTCTTCTGGATGTTCAGGCTCCAAACAGTTAAGCCCAAGGGTCTGAACGAGATGGTAGAGTTAATCTATTGATACATTTACTAACACCTCAAGGTTGTTGTTTAAATGTTCCATTTGTAGCATTCATGTTGCCTTTCTATGATTGTTTCAAATTGTCTGTTATATTGCTACAGTGTATTTTATTTTTGTACATTACCACTCAACTGTCGCAAGAACTTCTTGATGTACTGTCAATCACACAACTTTAAATGTAACGTCTTCTCCATGTTCAATCAGTCTCCAGATGAAGTGCTGGTGCAGGTAAGAAATGCGTAGAGTTGTTCTTCTTATTTTATTTTAACAAATTAATCTTTTAAGTCCAATATCTGCAAGATGTGGTGACATGGGATACTCAATGTGGATGTGAGTGGTGCAGTAATATTTTTGTCTTTGAATTACTTCTAACAGTTTACATCAGCACGGTTTGCCTCCTAGACAACCTGATCAAGCCACCAGGCACAAGCAAAAGTGGCTTGCATGAACCATGGAGCACCTAGGCTGGACGAGGGACTAGTGGTCTTCAGTGCTGTTCAGTGATGAAAGTCGATTCACTCTGAGCAGAAATGGTGGTCACCAAATATGCTGGAGATATCCAAGAGAGTACTATGCATCAGCCACTGTTGTCACCAGTGGTGCTGGTGGTTTTACAGTGTGGACAGGTGTCTAGTTATTACAGAACTGCCATCCTACACTTTGTCAATGGTTCAGTGAAAAGCCTCAACTACTTGAATAACATCATCATTCAGTCATTGTGCCTCTCCATGAACAACACAGGGCTAATTTCATTTTCATGGATGACAATGCTCCAGCTCATCAAGGTTGCATCATTAGGGAATAGCTGTTATATACCGGGGTTAGAGATGGGCGAATTTTTCAAAAATTCGATTCACCGACTTCGCCAAATTTTCATTTCGGTCCGAATTTCCTTCCGGACGAATCGCGTTAAAAAACTACTATTTTCAGACTGCAAAGAGCCTGTAGGGTGCTGTAGAACGTTGTACCATGCTTAAATATGCAGAGGGAGCTTGGTTTGGTCTTCATGAAATTTTGTGTTTTAGTATGACACGCATATGACTGCCGCCGCTCTTAGAATCGTTTCACTAATAAAATTCCCTGGGCACTTAAGAGGGCAAAGCTGACCAAAAAACTGAAGCGGGAATGTAGCCTGATAAAGTCATGGCAGCGCCAGCTGGAAAAAAACAAGCTCAGGGCTCAGGTGTCAACATCAGTGACAGAGTGTGGAGGTGACGGCAGCAGCCACAGCAGCATGAGGTCAGAGAGTGGCACAATGACATTCTGGAGGTGGCAAAAACTGGAGTAGGCCACAGAGTGGCACAATGACGGAGAGTGGAGGAGACGGCAGCAGCAGCATGAGGTCAGAGAGTGGCACAATGACAGGGTGTGTAGGTTAAACGCAGCAGCAACAACAGCAGAAGCAGCATGAGGTCATAGAGTGGCACAATGACACAGTGCGGAGGTCACGGAACCAGCAACAGCATCATCAGCATGAGGTCATAGAGTGGCACAATGACAGTGTAGAAGTGGGTGGCAATACCAGTCCCTGGTAAAGATGGTTGGTGGCAGATGGAGAAACTGTCAGCAAATGTGTGGCATCAGATGGGTGGCGGCATCAGAAGAGTGGCTGAGGCAGGTAGTTTGAATCCAGACTTATTTCTCAAAGTTTTGGTGAGGCGTCATGGCTGATGTAATCTGACGCCTAAGGCATTGATGTGTGGTAGTCTGGCTGATCACGCTTGATTATCTTGACAAAGGTCAGTCGTTCCACATTTCGGTGGAAAGCGGGTTCCTCCTTGGGGTAACGATGGCCCCGCCGCACTGAACCCACCCGCTCTGATGCCACACTAACTGGCCGGGCAGGGAAGCTTCTCCACTGCAAATCGGCAAGTTGCGGCCACACATCCAGTTTGGCTGCCAGTAGTCTAGTGGATCTTCTAACTGGGGTGGCGGGAGTGCATCTGGACCGAGAGATGATGGCAAAAGAAAGCAACTCCCTTCTGCAGAGGTGGTGGAGCCTTGACTGGCTGCAATGGCATGCTTTGCCATGGGCGCTGCTGCTGCTGTTGCTGCGGTGGCTGGATGGACCACCACATCTGAGCCATGTTTCTCCCAGGCCACCGGATGGTGACGCTGCATGTGCTGACGCAGGACCGTGGTGCCAACGTTAGCTCCCTGGCCACGCTTCACTTTCTCCCCACAAATTCTACATATACTAATATTCGGCTCCTCCGGTGTCTTAGCAAAGAACTACCACACTACTGAGTAGCTGATTTTACCGCCAACGCTCTGCACTGAGTGACTACTACCGCCTCGCTGAGCCCCTGTGCCACTACTTTCTTGGACCTGCGAAGCGGGTTTTCTACCCCGTGGCCGCTTGGCTCCTGACCTCACACTACTGCTACCCTGCTGACTCACGGCCACACAACACACTTTCTGGCTGCACCGCTGCCTGATGCGCAAGCTGACGCCCTCTTTTCCTGACAATAATGAAGCCCTTGCTTCGCCCGGCTCCCAAGTGTGGTCGGTTACATCATCATCGATTTGTGTTTCATCATCACTGCTGTCCTCATCACCGGTCTTGGTATGCAGAGGCTGACCCCTCACAACATGACCTCCCATGCCACTCTCCACCTCTATACTTTGCCCCCTACTGCAAGAATCAGGGAATACTGGACCCGTTTCTTCGCTGCCAAGTAGCTGCTGACTGCCCTCCTCAAATTGTTCATCCTCGCTGTATAGTGGCGCTGAGCCAGAAATATAGTAGATCTCTGGCTGGGGGAACCGGATGGGACAGAGGGGGGGTTTTTGGGACAGGTGAGGGCCGCTGACCCGCTCGGGCCATGCCAACAAAGGGGTTGTGTCTGAAGTTCCCACCGACTCTTGGCTGGGGTTTGGGTCAGATGTAATCTGGGAGGAAGTGGATGACCTAGTAAAACCAATCAAGAACCATTGGGTTGCTGAAAAAACACACGGCTGCTAGTGACCCCGGCAGTTCTGGCCTCCCCGGTGACCCCCTGCTGCGATGTCCCTTGCTGTGCTGCAAACTGGGCCTGCTCCAGGAATGTTTGTGCCACTGCCGCTTGCAGGTGAAGACCCTGCCACCTCTCGTCTGACATACGTTTGTTCTAAATGTACAGACTTGTTTGTTGAAGATATTGTATATGATAAATACGCACTCTGTTTTTGGGACTCCAAATGAACCCCAAAGAAGTTTGGGTACCCTGATAAAAATTTTGCGCTCCACAAAATGGGCAGGAAAAATTTACTTGTTTTGTGCTGTTTAAAAACACTTTGTATTTTACTGAATATAAAAGCACAAACAGGTTTAATTAACCTTCGGATATGAATTATGCTACAGAATTTCTTCTTTGGCGGTGTAAAACTTTTTTTTAATGAGTACAACTGCAGAAAAATACTTAGTTAACCCTTGGATGTAAATTGCGCAAAAGAAATGTGCTGTCAACAATTACCAGCTTTGTAGTGTGTTAAAACGCCGTGTTTTTACGGAACACAACAACAGAAACTCGTAATTAACCTTCGGATATGAATTATTTACAGCCAAAATTTCTTCTTTGGCGGGGAAAAAACAATGTTTCTTTTATGAATACAACTGCGAAAAATACTTAGTTTTAACCCTGATGTAAATTGCGCAAAAGAAATGTGCTGCCAACAATACCAGTTTGTAGCGTGTTAAAACTGCGTGTATTTTTACGAAAACAACAACCCGAAAAACTGTAATTAACCTTCAGTATGAATTATGCTACAGGCAAAATTTATCTTTGGCGGTGAAAAAAAATGTTTTTTTTACTGAATACAACTGCAAAAAAAAACTTAGTTAACCCTTGAATGTAAATTGTGCAAAAGAACTGTGCTGCAACAATTACCAGGGTTTGTAGCATGTTAAAACGGTGTTGATTTTACAGAACACAACAACAGAAAACTTGTAATTTAACCCTTTGGATATGAATTATGCTACAGGCAAAATTTCTTCTTTTGCGGTGAACAGGAACATTTCTTTTAGTGACCATAACAGCAGAACAACACTTAATTATCTCCTGGATCTAAATTGCGCAAAAGAAATGAGCAACAAAAATTAAGTGGTATTTGGATTGTAAAAACGCTGTTTCTTTAACTGAATACAACAGCAACAGGTTTAGATAACCCTTGGAAATTGAATGTGCTCAAGAACTGAGCAGATAGCATTAAAATGTATATGCAGCTGAAATGCACGCTCACATGACTTCAGTTCCAAAACCCCAAAAAATCAGAAGTAGAAAGGAAGAGAATCAGACACTGAGACAAGCTGTGACACCCCCAAAAAATCGCTGTATGAACGTGAGTTCTTTAGTGTGAGATATCATAAGCAGCAGCGGCAGCACCTTCCCTACACAGCACAGTGAGAGCGGTGTGAGCTGCCAGCGTTGCGCCCGGACTTATATAGTGCGGTGACGTCACAGAATCCTGCCGGTGTCTGATTGGCTTCATCTCTGCACATGTCATGTAGGCTACGCCTTTATTCTTCCCAGACTTCTTTTCCCCATGTAACGCCATGTGCTCGCAGCCATTTTATCAATTAAAAACACGCTTCGTTCCCGCGAATCACCCCAAACTTCGACTTCGTTCAGAATCGAAGTTTTCCTGAAATTCTAAACGAATTCTACTTTGTTATAATCGATTCGCCCATCTCTAACCTAGGTACCTCAAATGGAGCGCCTGCACCGTCTTCAGATCTAAACCCCTAAAAAACTTGTGGGATCAGTTGAGTTGCCATGTAGAAACTCGTAAATCTGTATTTCTGTACGTTAATGACCAAAGGGGCACCCTTCAAGAAAAGTGGGATGCCATGCCTCAGTAGTTAATAACTTGACTTGTGAACAACATGAGACATCTTTCTCAAACTATAATTGATGCTCAAGGACGCATGACATGTGATTGAGACATTGACATTTTTGGATGGTGTATACCCTCCACTGTTGTTGGCTTTGTTTCATTAAATTGTTTAAGATGAGACAATCAATATTGCATGCTACTACTTAAATTGCCTACTTTCAGGATAAAATATCACTGTAACATGATTTTTTTATGTTTTCCATAAATTTCATGTGAACGCCAAATATCCCTAACTTTTTGTAAGAAGGTGCTTTGAAATTGCATACTACCCCGTGTTCTGTTTGTTGTCTACAAAGCAATGTAAAAGGAAATGTGTCTTTAAGCAAAACACCAGAGAAACAAATGTAAATGGATTGTAAATCTCTACTTATAGTCGTTGTTTTAAAATAAATTAAATTAGTTGGCATTATTTTACATAAGTTTGCCTAACATACAGTTATCTTGTGTTCTTTTGTTCTAATGGAGTTTTTATATAGACAAGATAAATTTTTATTAAGAGATGATATAATGAGTCATAACATGTCTACTTTTACTTCCTCAGTCTATAAAGTGTAGACAGTGAGCTAATGTTTACATCAAATGCTATAAGCTGTAAGTAGACAAACAAGTTATTCTAAGAGTATAGATAAAAATCATGTGCTGTGCTTTTTTTTTCCTTTTGCTAATTTCAAGTAAGTTTTTTAAAATTATTCTGAATGGACAATCAAATTTTTTCAGCTAATTATAACTTCTGATATTTTATTTTATTATTTTGTAGAGGGTGTCTCTCAGGTTTTGTTAATAAAAACATCTGACTGAGGGTTCACACTTTGAAGGAGACGTGAGTAAGCCCACACTCATAGCTCTGTCGTGTGTCTGTTGTCATTGTTCGGATGGGGCCCGGATAGTAAATGGTAAAGTTTCCCCTCCCATAGGGGGAAACTTGCACTAATCAATAATTTGAATCCCACAGATAATTGGAGATTAGACTCTGTTTGCATTTTTTGGGGTGTTCATGTCCAGGATTCCAACAGGGATTCAGGCAGGACAATCAAAAACAGACCACAGCTACAAATCAACTGAGAATGCAAAACCATGTTTTCAGTGCTAAACATTTAAACAGGCATAAAACAGCAGTTTAGAACAAATAAACTTGGCGATCATGAGCTATCCAGTTTACTTTTGTTCACTCCAATACTCATTTCTCCTACTAAGTTAAACTGTAGACACAAGTGATTAGAAAACAACTAGTTGTGGCCCACACACATTTTACATTTTATCTTTGTAATAATCACAATGTAGTTCTTTAAAATGTAAACATAAAAACACTTAGCACAACCATGTACAGCTTTCAGAACTTTGGGTAACTACATTTCATTGACTCTTTCTCTGTCTCTTAATGTGATTATTATATTGTATTATTATTGTAACAGAACAAGGTAGTGGATCCGCTGGGCCACCGCTAGTGTTGGTAGTAGCCGTACAAGGGAGTGGAGTCTAAGTGGGCCTGGTTTTCACCAGAGGATTCCACCAGGTCGCTCTCCCTGATAGGACTTGCATGTGGTGGTAGCCAGGGTGCAACGCAGTACCAAATCGACAGGCAAACTCGTAGTCGGGGACGGGCCGAAAGGTCAGGGCAGGCAGCGAAGGTTCGTGGTCAAGAAACGTAAGCCTCAGGGATGGGTACATGGAATTGGCAACTGGAACGTTAAGAAGGCTTCCTCGCATAGGATAAGGCACTATGGAATCGGCGGAGTAAAGGAAGAAGTGGAGCCATTATATAGGGTCAGCGGCCGGCAAATAAAATTACTGGCGCACTGGCCTTTTAAACCTGACAGAGCTAGCGCGCGCGCCCTAGGGAGCGAGGACGCGCGCACTGGCCGTCAGTCAGCTTAGAAGCAGCAGGAGCGTGGTCAGGTAAGACGGTGCGCCCGTGGCAGCGAGTGCGCCCGCAGACCACGGCGCCACGTACCCCGGGCGCAGCAGGGACAGGGCAGGCACGAGTGCACCCACAGCCCGGATCACGGCCCAGCCGCCCGGCCACTCGTGACAGTACCATCCCCCTTCGGTCTCCCCCTCCCTCTGGTCTGAAGAAATTTCTGAAGCAGCTCCTGGTCCATGATGTTCTCCTCCAGCTCCCAAGATCTTTCCTCAGGCCCTCAGTTTCCCCCTGACCGTCTTCATGGCCAGAATTTCTTTCACGGTAAAAACATCCAAGGTATCAGTTACCAGAGAGGGAGGTGACACCCTTCGAGAATATCTGTTCAGGATGACTAGTTTAAGTAGGGAAACGTGGA
Organism: Phyllomedusa bahiana; assembly: GCA_025379985.1. Taxonomy (NCBI): domain Eukaryota; kingdom Metazoa; phylum Chordata; class Amphibia; order Anura; family Hylidae; genus Phyllomedusa; species Phyllomedusa bahiana. The sequence continues at coordinate 16,990 of JAODAL010046437.1, read as the reverse complement.
AGGAGTTCGGGATCCGCATGGAGGGGGGAAGCCGGAGCTTGTAGGCCACCGGGTTGATCTTCTTTGGGACCACAAAAGGACCAAGGTAGCGTGGGACCCAGTTTATAGGATAGGATCTTCAGACAGATATTGGAGGACAGCCAGACCTTATCCCGGGAGCAAATGAGGGGGGAGCCCTTCCGTACTTATCCGCACGCAGCTTCATCCGGGCGAAAGACTGTTGCAGAGATCGTCGAGTATTGCTCCAGACGGAATTCAAGTCACGAACTATGGAGTCCACGGCAGGGACGTCAGAGACCGATGACAGTGGAAGGGGTGGACGGTGATGCAGTCCATAAACCACAAAGAACGGAGAAGCGCCTGCCGACTCCGAATCCAGAGAGTTGTATGCGAATTCCACCCAGGGTAACAGGCCCAACCAGTCATCTTGCTTGGCCGACACAAAATGGAGTAAATACTTTTTCAGGATCTGGTTGACCCTTTCCACCTGACCGTTTGTCTGAGGATGATAAGCAAAAGAGAATTCCAGATCCACTTTCAGCTGGTAACAGAGGGACCGCCAGAATCTGGAGAAAAACTGTACCCCGCGATCCGACACAATGTGATGAGGAAGGCCATGCAAATGGAAGATGTGCTGGAAGAAAAGGGTCTCCAAGCGAGGCGCAGAGGGCAAACCGGCAAGTGGTACAAAGTGTGCCATTTTGGAAAAACGATCAACGATGACCCAGATGACAGTATTGCCAGTTGACAGCGGAAGATCCGTGATAAAATCCATGGCAATATGGGACCACGGGAGGTCCGGGATGGGCAGAGGCAGAAGCAACCCCCGCCAGCTTAACGCGGGGTGTTATGTGGCGGGCACATGAAGGACACGATTCCACAAAGTCCTTGACATCCTTGACAAGGTCATGCCACCAATAGTAGCGGCAAATGGGCTGCGCCATCTTTCGTACTCCCAGTTGGCCGGCAATCCAAGAGCAATGACCCCACTTCAGGATTCTCCTCCGCAGCGCCGAACGTACATAAGACTTGCCAGGCGGTATCTGCCAGAGATCCACCAGGGCTGCCGTAATCAGACGGTTAGGAGGAATAATTTGGCTAGGAGGAGATTCTTCCCCCACGACGTCCGAAGCCTGGAACAGCGCATCAGCCTTGACGTTCTTCTCGGCCGGGCGGAAATGGATAACAAAGTGAAACCGTGAGAAGAACAGGGACCAACGAGCCTGCCGAGGATTAAGACGTTGAGCTGTTTGGAGGTATGCAAGATTCTTGTGGTCCGAGTAGATGGTGACAGGGTGATGAGCCCCCTCCAGCAGATGGCGCCATTCATCTAGGACCATTTTGATGGCCAACAGCTCGCGGTCACCAATAGTGTAGTTCTTTTTGGCCGGGGAAAATGTTTTAGAAAAGAACCCACAAGTGACTGTCTTGCCCTTGGAATTCCGCTGAGAGAGCATAGCCCCTGCTCCTACTCAGGATGCATCCACCTCCAGGAAGAACGGTTTCTCGGTGTCCGGGCAAGACAGGATGTGAGCTGAGGCAAAGGCTGCCTTGAGCCGGGAGAAAACGTCTTCGGCCGCCTGAGGACACGACCTAGGATCGCCAGTCTTCTTAGTCAGGGCCACAATAGGAGCCACCAGCTTCGAAAAATGTGGGATAAACTGGCGATAACAGTCCGCGAAGCCCAAGAACCGCTGGATCGCCCGAAGGCCGACTGGACGAGGTCACTGCAGGATGGCAGAAAGCTTGACGGGTGCCTTCTGAAGTCCCTTGGCAGAGACAATATACCCTCGGACGGGCAGACGGGACTGATGAAACTGGCACTTCTCTAATTTGACATAAATGCGATTCTCCCGGTGACGTCTGAGGACCTGGCGCACATGGAGAAGATGGGACTTGACATCAGGCAGGAAGACCGGAATGTCGTCCAGATACACGACCACACAGGACTACACGAGGTCCCGGAAGATCTCATTAACGAAGCTCTGGAACACCGCAGGAGCATTGCAGCGGCCGAAGGGCATGACTAAATATCCGAAGGGTTAATCACGGGGGTTGAAGGCCGTCTTCCATTCGTCGCCTTTACGAATTCGGATGAGGTTATAGGCCCCTCGTAAATCCAGTTTGGAGAAAACCTTTCATGATCAGGGGCAGTGGGTAGCGATTCTTCACCGCAATTTTGTTTAGGCCACGGTAGTCGATGCACGGACGTAGAGAGCCGTCTTTTTTCTCGACGAAGAAGAATCCGGCACCGGCTGGGGATGTGAACTTACGGATAAAGCTCCTCTTGCGGTTTTCCTGTATATAGGCTGACATGGCTTTGGTCTCAAGAACCGACAGCGGATAAACCCTGCCACGAGGAGGGCTTGTGCCAGGCAATAGGGCAATCGTAGGGACGATGAGAAGGCAAGGACTCAGCTTCCTTTTTGGAAAATACATCTGCAAAGTCTTGGTACTCCGGAGGCAGACCCAGCAGAGTTTTAGCAGGCGGGGAGCACCGGGCTGGGTGCCACAAGACAACGGGACTGGCAGTCCTGTCTCCAACACATTACTTCGCCCATTTCCCAGCTCAGCATAGGGCGTGGCGCTGCAGCCATGGAAGCCCCAAGAGGATTGCTGAGGAGGAGGGGGCAGCATGTAGAACGCGATCTTCTCTCTGTGGAGTGCCCCCACATGCATAGACACAGGCTCAGTGCGGTATCGGATGGAGTCACGCAGAATCTCCCCATTCACAGAAGAGATGGGTAAAAGCTTCGCGAAACGGACCACGGGAAGACGAAGCTTCGACACCAGCGCAGCGTCCATGAAATTTCCAGCTGAACCGGAATCAAGAAAAGCAGGAACTTGAACTTGGGCTCCGACACGACCCGAACTGGCATGGTCAGACGAGGAGAGGGACTGTTCAAACCTAGGGACGCCTTTCCCACATGATCCTAGGTGCGTGCGTTTCCCAGGACGAGGAAGAAATGGACAGTCCCGTAGGAAATCCTCCGGGCTAGCACAATACAAGCACAACCTCTCCACACGACATCGAGACCGCTCCTGTTCAGTAATCTGGACGCGGTCAATTTGCACAGGCTCTTCACTAGAGTGATGCAGAAGTGGCAAAGGAGGTCTCTGGAACATCGGAGCCAGGCGAGGGAACCGGCGAGGCCGAACAGAGTCACTTTCCTGACGGAGCTCCTCTTGTCTCTCGGTGAAGCGTACGTCGATGCGGGTGGCCAAATGGATCAGCTTACTTAAGGACGTCGGAAGGTCTCTTGTGGCCAGCGCATCCTTAACCCGGCCGGAGAGGCCCTTCTTGAAAGTAACGCACAGGGCCGCCTCATTCCAAGTCAACTCTGAGGCCAGTGAGCGGAATTTGATGGCGTAATCTCCTACTGAAGAATTCCCTTGGTGCAGGTTCAGCAGTGCTGTTTCTGCAGACGATATGCATGCTGGTTCTTCAAACACACCACGGAACTCCTTAAAAAAGGTCTGTAGATCCGCCGTCACAGGGTCACTTCTGTCCCAGAGAGCAAACTGACCACGAAGGCTAACTTAGACCATTCAGAAGGAAACTGGTAAGCCATTAGATCCACGTGCATGGAGCACTGTGTCACAAATCCCCTGCAGAGTTTCGGATCTCCGTCAAATTTTGTAGGAAGCGACAGCCGAAGTTTGGGTCCCAGGGAGGCAGACAAGGCAGCTGGCATAGGAGGAACCATGGGAGGAAATGAGGGCTGCTGCTGAGCAGCAATCAGTTGCTGCAACACGGCGGTCAATTGGTCTAACTGCTGCGCCTGTTGCGCCAGCTGCTGGGACTGATGAGCCACAGTAGACGTAAGGTCCTCCATGCTGGGTAACGGCACCTTGGCAGGATCCATGGCCGAATCCAACTGTAACAGAACGAGGTAGTGGATCTGCTGGGCCACCGCAAGTGGTGGTAGTAGCCGTACCAGGGAGTGGAGTCTAAGTGGGTCCCGGTTTTCACCAGAGCCCACCGCAAAGCGGGATGGACTTGCTGCGGCGGGATTCCACCATGTCGCTACCCCTGATACGACTTGCTTGCGGTGGTAGCCGAGGTGCAACACAGTACCAAATCGAGAGGCAAACTCGTAGTCGGGGAAGGGCCAAATGTTCAGGGCAGGCAGCGACAGTTTGTGGTCAAGAAACGTAAGCCGAAGGGACTGGTACATGGAATTGGCAACTGGAACGTAAAGAAGGCTTCCTCACATAGGGTAAGGCACTATGGAATCAGCGGAGTAAAGGAAGAGGTGGAGCCATTATATAGGGTCAGCGGCCGGCAAATTCAATTACCAGCACGCTGGCCCTTTAAATCTAACAGAGCCGGCGTGGGAGCGCCCTAGGGAACGGGGAAGCGCACCGGCCGTCAGTCAACTGAGAGGCAGCAGGAGCACTGTCAGGTAAGACGGTGCGCCTGTGGCAGCGAGTGCGCCCACAGACCACGGCGCCATGCACCCCGGGCTCAGCAGGGACAGGGCGGGCACGAGTGCGTCTGCAGCCTGGACCACGGGCTGCGGCGCCGCTCGTGACAATTATAATATGATACAAAATGTGTAGTTGCAATAAACCATTACATATGTTTCATTTTAGATTCCATACATATGAAGAGTTCTGATCCAACACTAGTGGACTCCGTGTATTTATTTTTTGGGATTTGGAAATTATATTCCAGTCATTCCCTAACTATTAGTTTATACTCTGTTCCCTGAGATAACATGTAAAGAGACATCAGGATCAACCGCACTTTCAGCCTTGTGCCTACCCTTAGCACCACCACACTGAGTGAATGAATCAGAAACAAGTTTGAAATATTAAAGTGGTTATATGTAAAATTATGACTAGAGAACACCTCTCTTTCGTTCCCACTCTCTCTTTCCTTGCACAGGAAAAATTACAATATGTTATTCTGCATCCCATATTTTTAACTCTGTTTGTTATTTGCAGCAACTAGGGTAGTTTATAAATCCCTGTAGTAAATTATGGAATAACCATACTTCAAACGTCTTCATCAAGCTTTTCTACTTCATTTTAAATTAGAAAATGGCTTAAATGTTGCTGCAAATTTCATTTTCTGACTTCCAGACAGACTTAGATGTACCAAATTAATTAAGAGGTATGTGATTTTTAATGGATTTGGCACACACCCCTGTTATTTTTTCCTTACACTGACAAAAAATGCCTTAGTAAATGTGTGACAGTCTTAGTAAATGTGTGCCAAAGCTTAATAGCTGGACATATTTGCATAAACACAAGAAACAACCAACAACAGTGGATCAAAGATCCAAAGGAAAAGGGTGGAAGTTTGTAATATCTCAGACTGAGGCAGGACTGTTTTAATACAAAGGATTTTAAAATCAAGTCTGAGATCTCACTTTATGGATGGAGGATATCCTGATTGTATATTTAATATTGCCTACAAAGTAAATTTTGGTAACTTGGTAAATGTGTTGATTACCACAAAATTCGATTCGCCGACTTCGCCGAATTTCCCAACAAAATAATTTTCGTCTCGAATTGTGTTATAAAACAGCTAATTCCTGGCTGCAGAGAGCCTGTAGGGTGCTGTAGAACATTGTGTAATGCTTAAATATGCAGAGGGAGCTTGGTTTGGTCTTCATACAATGCTGTGTTTTAGTATGACACGCACATGACTGCCGCCGCTCTTAAAATCGCTTCACTCTAAAATTACCTGGGAACTTACGGGGCAAAACTGACCAAAAAACTGAAGCGGGAATGAAGCATGAGAAATTCATGGCAGCGCCAACTGGAAAAAAACAAGCTGAGGGCTAAGATCCTACGATAGCGTTAAAGAACACAGTAGTAGGTTACTGGAGCCACCACAGGTCTCAGCACAGTAAGTGGACAATGGCAATAGCCACGCCAGGGAGCGGAATCTATGTAGGTCCCGGTTTTCACCAGAGCCCGCCGCAAAGCGGGATGGACTTGCTGCAGCGGGAATTTACCAGGCCGCTACGCCTGACGTGACCTGCTTGCAGTCGCAGCCAAGGTGTAGAGAGTTACAAAATCGTAGGGCAAACTCGGAGTCAGGGACAAGCATAAGGTCAGGACAGCCAGAAAGGATCGTGGTCAAGGGACGGAGGCAAGAGGTACGGTACACGGATATGACAGACGAGGCTCAAGGAAACGCTTCCTCTGTAAGCTCTAAAGATCTTTAAATTTATTTATTTCATACCCCCCGGAGCGGTTTTACTTTCTGAATTGGACATACGTTTCAAAATTCTTCATATGAAGAACACCCAAACCATTTTGCAGCTTGCTTTTTTTCCCCTTTCCAGTTTTTACAAAATTCCATCAAATGGCCCCAAAGCAAAATAAGCCCTAAAAGTTTCCCTTTTTAGGGCCCTTCAGTTCAAGTTCCATATGCTAATTTGAACAATTGGTGTCACCGAAAGGGATTCAAACTACACGCTTATACTTTAATAAACCGTTGGAAAATTTTTTTTAGGTATTAATGATAAAATCTGATTAGGTAAATTCCCTTTGGGCCCAAAAATTTTTTTCAAAGTTTGCAAATGACTACGGAGGTTTTCTCTAAGTCTTGATTTTCCTCCCCTACAGCGGGAAAAAAGGGCTCCCTTTTTTGGACCGGGCAAGGGCCAAGAGGGGGGAGAGCCGAAGTATCCCTCTCCGAGGGGTGACGATTGGCTTCATAACAAGGCAAAATCCAAAGTGCGGGCCATTTTGCCAAGTGATTCTTAGGACTCCGCCTCCCTCTCCACTTATACTGCCCGTGCTTGAGGGTGCTTGGGGACAGTGGCAATAAGGGTGGAGGTCAACGCAGCCACAGCGAGATGAGGTCAGACGGGCAAAGACGAGTGCGAGGGCCCCGGCGCAGCCCCAACAGCAAAACTGGCCCAATTGGGGGTCCCCCCCGAGAGGGGGGGCACAATGGCATTCAGGAGGTGGGAAAAAAAGGAGTAGGTCACAGAGTGGGACAAAGACAGGTGTGGAGGCCGCGGATCCACACACACATGAGGCAGACGTGCACAATACAACGGAAGGTGACGGCAGCAGCAACACATGAGGTAGAGAGGCCCAAAGACAAAATTTTGGGGGTGGCAAAACAGGTAGGCCAAATGGGACAAAAGACAGAGTTGGAGGGCACGCACAGCCCCAGAGCAGCAAGGTCAGACCGTGGCACAATGACAGAGTGGAGGTAACAGAAAACGCATGAGGGCAAGAGTTTCACAATGAAAATTGTAGGGGCAACAACAGGGGTAGGCCCCAGAGTGGACAATGACAAGTGGGGGGTGTCGGGAGCAAAAGCAGCATGAGGTCAGAAGTGGACAATGACCAGGGGGAGTGATGGTATCAACAGCACAGCACTGAAGTGGAGTGGCACAAAGAAAGAGTTTGGGGGTTGACAGAAGGGGAGGCCACAGAGGGCACAAAGGGCAAATGTGGGGTCACAGCAAAAACGTAAAGCATTGAGGTCAGACATGGCACAAAGAAAGTGTGGGGTACGGCAGCAGTCACCCAAGCAGATGAGTTTACATGGCACAATGACAAGATGGAGGTGATGGAACACAAAAATGAGGTCAGAGAGCGGCACAATGACAAATTCTGCAGGTGGCAACAACAGGAGTAGGCCACAGAGTGGCACAATGACAGAGTGTGGAGGTGTCGGCAGCAGCAGCAGCATGAGGTCAGAGAGTGGCACAATGACAGGTTGTGGAGTCGACAGCAGCAGCAACAACAGCAGCAGCAGTATGAGGTCAGAGAGTGGCACAATGACATAGTGTGGAGGTCACGGCAGCAGCAGCATGGGGCCATAGAGTAGCACAATGACAGGTTGTGGTGGTGAAGGCAGCAGCATGAGGTCCGAGAGTGGCACAATGACAGAGTGTGGAGGTGACAGCAGCCGCAACAGCAGCAGCATGAAGTCAGAGAGTGGCACAATGATAAATTCTGGAGGTGGCACCAACAGAAGTAGGCCACAGAGAGGCACAATGACAGAGTTTGGAGGTCACGGCAGCAACAGCAGCAGCATCAGGTCATAGAGTGGCACAATGACACAGTGTGGAGGTGATGGCAGCAACAGCAGCATGAGGTCATAGAGTGGCACAATGACAGAGTGTGGAGGTGACAGCAGCAGCATCATCAGCATGAGGTCTGAGAGTGGCAAAATGACACAGTGTGGAGGTCACGGCACCAGCAACAGCAGCAGCAGCAGCAGCATGAGGTCATAGAGTGGAACAATGACCGAGTGTAGAGGTAGGTGGCAATACCAGTCCCTGCTAAAGATGATGGTAGGCAGATGGAGAAACTGGCAGCAGATGTGTGGCATCAGACGGGTGGCGGCATCAGAATAGTGGCTGCGGCAGGTAGCTTGAATCCAGACTAATTTCTCAAAGTTTTGGTGAGGCGTCATGGCTGATGTAATCTGATGCCTAAGGCATTGGTGTGTGGGAATCCAGGCCGATCCATGCCTGATTCATCTTGACAAAGGTCAGTGGTTCCACATTTCCGGTCGACAAGCAGGTTCGCCTTGGGGTAACGATGGCTCCCGCTGCACTGAACACCCACTCTGATGACACACTACTGGCCGGGCAGGATAGCTTCTTCACTGCAAACTCGGCAAGATGTGGCCACACATCCAGTTTGGCTGCCCAGTAGTCCAGCGGATCTTCTAACTGTGGTGGCAGAGTGCTGTCCAAGTAGTCCATTACCTGTTGGTTCAGGATCTGTTCCAGGTCCTGCTGATGCTGCTGGAGAGTGCCCTCCTCACTAGGCGGGTGAAGGAAGCTGCTCATCAGCGACTCCAGACTTAGGTTGCTGCTGATGGAGCTGGTACTGCTCCTAACCCCCCCTCCCCCACTTTCCCACAGCAGTTGTGGCAGTGGTACGTGAGCGCTGAGGAATCCCCCGGTGAAACCTGTCAGAGGATGGACCATGCTGCACATAGGCAGCGGCCAACTGACTACGGAGGATTTCTCTATAGTATTGGAGTTTGTCCTCCCTCTCAGCAGCTGGAAAAAAGGCTCCCATGTTGGACGAGGGTCCAAGAGGGTGGGAAGACAGAAGTCATCCCTCTGCTGGATGCTGACTATTCGGCTGTCACTAGCAAATCAGCATGCTGTGGGCCAGTGACTCTGAGGGACTGCCTGCCTCCATCTCCAATGTATACTGCCATGGTGCTTGGGGGTCCTCTGCCTCATCTTCATCTACCTCCTCCAGCTGCTACTTTTCCTCCTTTCCTGTCACCTGGGTAGAAAAACCACTCATTTCACCAGACAATGCTTGTGCTCCAATGTCCTCCTCCTCCTCCAGTTCAGTCCCCACCGGACTCATGTGGCCGCGAGATGTAGTCACCACGTCTCTAGTCCCCTGCCCAGACAGATTTTTCAGCATCTGTTCCATGACATAAAGCAGTGGAATGATGTTGTTCATCCCGTTGTACTGGCGACTGACACATATTGTTGCTTCTTCAAACGGCCTCAGCAGACGGCAGGTGTCACGCATGAGCTGCCAGTGGCTGACATCAAAGTTACACAGGGGAGTACTCCTGTCCGCCTCGATCATCAAAAAATCGTTAATAGCCTTTCTCTGTTCATACAGTCGATCCAACATGTTCCAACGGGTGGAAACATTGCATGTCTGCGTGTGTTGGGGGAGTCCGTTCTGCCGCTGCAACTCAAGGAGGGTGTGCCTGGCATTATAGGAACGGATGAAGTGCATGCACAGTTTCCTGGCCATTTTCGGAATGTTCTGAAGATTGGTGGAAGACTTCAGGAACCTTGTCACAACCAGATTGAACACATGTGCCATGCAGGGCGCATGGACCATCCCTCCTTGGTGCAGCGCGGACACCATGTTCCTCCCATTGTCCGTCACCATGGTTCCGATTTGCAGTTGGCGCGGAGAAAGCCACACATTGATTTCTTGCTGCATGACACGGAGCAGTTCCTCCCCTGTGTGAATTAGTTCACCGAGGCAAGCCAGGTGTAGAGCTGCGTGACACTGCTGTGCCCTACACATGTGGTATGATGGAGCAATACTTGTGGAGGCTGAGATGGTGGTGGGGGTGGTGGAGGAGGAGGCGGACATTGGTGCAGGAGCAGCAGTTTGACAATGTGGAGGAGAAAGTGGCGTCTCCTTTCCAGGTTGTTGGTGTAGTTGGGCAGGAATCACATTCACCCAGTGGGCCGTAAAGGACATGTACTGGCCCTGACCGTAGTTACAGCTCCAGACGTCCGCGCTGCCGTGCACTTTGGAACAAACCGATAAGTTCAAGGACTGGCCCACCTTCTGTTCTACATATTTGTGAAGTGCTGGTACTGCCTTTTTGGAAAAGGAATTACGGCTTGGAACTCTCCACCTCGGCTCGGCACAGGACATTAGTTCTCTGAACGGTGCAGAGTCCACCATTTGGAAAGGGAGCGACTGCAGTACAAACAACTTGGTCAGGAGCACGGTCAGCTTCTGCACCTTAGGATGGTTGGACGCATACTGTTGTCTCTTTGCAATCGCTTCGTTGAACGACTGCTGGCGCCATGAGCAGCGAGGAGCAGGAGCACCGATGGCAAAGAGAAACAGCTCTCTTCTGCAGAGGTGGTGGAGCCATGACTGGCTGTAATGACATGCATGCCACTGGGCGCTGCTGCTGCTGTTGCTGCGGCGACAGGATGGACCACCACATCTGAGCCCCGTTTCTCCCAGGCCACCGGATGGTGACGCTGCATGTGTTGACGAAGGGCCGTGGTGCCAATGTTAGCTACTTTGCCACGCTTCACTTCATGCCCACAGATTGTACATATACCCATTTTCGGCTCCTCTGATGTCTTAGCAAAAAACTGCCACACCGCCGAGTAGCTGATTTTACAGCCAATGCTCCGCACTGAGTGACCACTACCGCCGCTACCTCACTGAGCCCCTGTGCCACTACTTTCTTGGACCTGAGAAGCGGGTTTTCTACCCGTGGCCGTTTGGCTCCCGACCTCACACTGCTTCTACCCTGCTGACTCACGGCCACACTGCCCACTTGCTGGCTGCGCCGCTGCCTGACGCGTAAGCTGATGCCCTCTTCTCCTGACGATGATGAAGCCCTTGCTTCACCTGGCTCCCAAGTGCGGTCGGCTATATCAGCATCAATTATTGTTGGATCTTCACTGCTGTCCTCCTCAACGGTCTTGGTGTGCAGAGGCTGGCCTCTCACAACATGACCTCCCATGCCACTCTCCACATCCATACTTTGCCGCCTACTGCAAGAAGCAGAGGATATCGGCCCCATATCTTCGCTGCCAAGTAGCTGCTGACTGTCCTCAATTTTTTCATCCTCGCTGTATAGTGGCGCTGAGCCCAGACCACATTGTAGATCTCTGGCTGAGGGAACTGGATGGGACAGAGGTGGGTTGAGGACAGGTGAGAGCCGTTGAGCTGTTCCCGGGCCATGCCAACTAAGGGTTGTGTCAGACGTTCCCACCGACTGTTGGCTGGGGTTGTCAGATGTCATCTGGGAGGAAGCGGATGACCTAGTCAACCAATAAAGAACCCTTGGGTTGCTGGTCAACACACGGCCGTCAGATAACACCGGCAGTTCTGCCCTCACCGAGTGACCCCTGCTGCGACGTCCCCTTACTGTTCTGCGATCTGTGTCTTTTTCACACTCTTATAGCAGCCAGAACAGCTATTGCATTCAATTGGAAAGAACCTAAGCCCCCCTCTATAATTGAGGTTATCAGAAGAATTAATCTCAATTGTGCCTGTGAAATGAAGTTAATTGACCCTCCTTATGTCTGTAATAAGAGAAAATCTCTTTGGAATCTATGGTTATCTTCTAGTTACTGTGCATCTACTGTAGTACAATAATTATTTTTTGTTCTAATCTCATAACAGCATGTTTAATATTATTAATTCAACAAAATTTATATTTGTTTATGTCCGAATATCCACGATTGTTATTACGGTTATTCAGTTACCTGTCCTTTTGTGACTGTACGTTCTTCTATTGTTTTTATGATATCTTTCAGTTTGTATTATTTGTCAACTGCTCAATTCTTTAATAAAAGAATGTTTAAAGAATACGCAGAAAAGTTTATTTGGAGTAGTTTGAGATATGTTCCTTTACTGGGCAGCAGCAATTTAAAGTCTAATAAGACAGGAATGTTATTTCTTTTTGTTTGTATTTTCCCATCTAGCAAATTTGCTCTGCCAGCTTTGAACTGTTTCCAGACTGGAATAGCTGTAAGAATGATTAATGCACACTCAGCCACTGCATTTGAATAAATTACTCAAATGTATGATCAAACCTCTATTTTCTTTTATAAGCCAATTCCCCAAACACAAATGTAACCTTTGAAGTCTAAATTATTTTGACAATGCTCAAAACATTTACTTAACCTTATGCAGAATGCCATGTCTATAGCCATCTTGGATTACAGCTATTTAAGGAAAGACCTTGACTCTTAGACACAAACAAACATCAGAGTAAACTTTGTCAAAATAAAATATCAACATCTGAATGTCACGAACAAAGGAACATAAAATAATACACACTGTTAAATCTTACTAGAATATTTTCTTTATTAATGGTTAACCCCTTACCACCACAGCCAGTTTTGGCCTTCCTGACAGAACCCCATTTTTTAACTCTGACAGGTGTCACTTTATGTGAGAATAACTTTGACACTTTTACCTATCCATGTGATTCAGAGACTGTTTTCTCATGACACATTGTGCAAGTAAGCAAGAAATTTTGGTTCAAAAAGTCCTTGTTTATTGAAAATTTCAAAGTATCGTGAAAAAATTGAAAAATTTACCATTTTCAAACTTCAAAAAAATTGTTTCCACTTAAAATAGTTTATAACTAGCATATGTCTACTGTAGGTTGGCATAATTTTTTAAATGTCTTTTTTTATGACATTAGGGGGCTTAGAAATTTAGCAGTAATTTTCACATTTTCAAGAACATTTGCAATATACAGTTTTTAGGGACCAGTCCAGTTCTGACGTGGCTTTAATTGGTCTGTATTTTAGATAACCCCATAAATGACTTCATCTAAGAAACTAAAACCCCTTATAGTGTTCAAAACAGTATTTAGGCAGTTTATTAACCCATTACGTGTTTTACAGGAATTTAAAGCAAAGTGGAAGTGAAATGTAAAAATTTCGCTTTTTTACAGATTTTCAATTTTTATCCATTACTCACAAGAAAACAGTAGAAGTGACCAGGGAAATGCAATTTAACATTGATTCCCCAGATTCTCCTGTTTTCAGGGATATCCCATGTGTGGCCGTAGTGCGCTATTTGGCTCAACCACAAGCCTCAGAGAAGGAGGAGCACCTACTGGACTTTGGGCTTTCATTTTCAATACAATTTTATTTAGGCACCATTTCAGATTTGCGAACATCCTAAGATGCTAAAACTTAATAAACACCCTTAAAAAGACCCCATATTGGAAACTACACCCCTTAAGACTGTATCCAGGTGTATAGTGAGTATATCGACCCCACAAGTGTTCCACGGATCTTTTTTTAGCCTCAGGCTGTGAAATTTTTTTCCCAACAATCTGCAATTTTAGCTGAAAATTTTTAATTTTTACAAAGAATCCTGGAAAAAAGCACCCATATTTTGTTGCGCAATTTCTTACAACTTTATCAGTTCCTTATATATGGGTGAAGACTGCTGTTTGGGCGCATGGAAGAGCATACAAGGGAACGAGCATTATTTGGCTTTTGGAACGCAGATTTTGTCGGGTGCCATGTCACATTTGCAAAGCCCCCAAAGTGATAAAACAGGTCAAATCTACCATAAGTCACCCCATTTTGGATTCAACACCCCTCATGGATCTCATCTAGAGGTGTATTGTGCATTTTTTTTACAGGTGTTCCATAGTTTTTTTGTAGCAATGGACCATGCACATTTTTTTTTATGTTTTACTGCTTTTACACAATAAAAATACTTTTATTCTCAAAGGAAAACAGGTTTTTGCATCGCCACAGTCTGAGAGTAATAACCTTTTTATTTTTCTGTGTACACAAAATTTGTAGGGGCAAGTTTTTTGCATGATGAATTGACGTTTTTATTGGTATCATTTTTGGGGGGACAAGGTTTTTGATCGGTTTTAAATACATTTTTTGGAAGGTAAAGTGAAGAAAATACTGCAATCCTAGTAGTGTTTTTATTATTATTTTTAACAGTGCTCATCATGCAGTATACATGACAAGTTTGTTTTACTCTGTGGGTCGATACGATTATGACGATACCCAATTTATAAAGGATTATTTACGTTGAAGTGCTTAAAAAAGTTTTTTATTGTGTAAAACAATATTTATGCATTGCTATCTTCTAATAGCCTTAACTTTTTATTTTTCCATATACAGAGCTGTGTAAGGAATTTTTTTGGAGGATGAACCAATGTTTTAATTGGCACAACATTGACATTTATATGAGTTTTTGATCACTTTTTTGTAACTGCGTTCACCGTGCGGGTTAACTAACATATTTATAGTGCAGGTTGTTCCGCTGCTGTAGGAGATAGCAGCGGCATGAACGTGCCGTTGCTCGCCGAGAGCAGGCAGAATAAGCTCTATTCTTCTGTCTGTGACTTAGCTCTGGTGATCTCAACAGATCACCGCAGCTAAGGGGTTAATCACGTCAGTGCTCAATCCGGCCGTGGGTGATACAGCATGAGGCCAGCGGTAAAATACTGCTGGTCCCATGTCGTGATCGTGCGGAGTTCGTTTGCAATCTCGCACAATCTCCAGGACATACCCATACGTCCATTTGCGGAAACGCACCTCCCGCTAGGACATATGGGTACGTCCAACGTTGGGGAAGGGTTAACAACAATAAAAGTAATAGCTGTTCATAGCGTTTGATTTACATATAAGCCTTTCATTGCATTTATAAAGTCTTGCTTCTTTGTGTTACTCTAGAATTTCTTTTCTCCAACATATCTCTCTCTAGCTGATGAAAACCTGGAACTCACAGAATTCTTTGATAGCCTCTATTAGCTTGTCCTTTCAAAATTACAACTCTCAGATTACTCTGACAGCCTCTAAGAGTTGTATTTTTGCAACAGGCAAAGATCCATGAGTTGGTACACACTACCCAAATTGTATTTAATTTCCTTTGTATATTTGTGCAATGATTGTTATTGTTCGTGTGTGCAAAATTAAAAGCTTATTTAAAAAATATCCTACCATGGTACTGCTGTAGAGTCAGTGCAACTCCTTTACATAGCTGATTGTGTTGCAGCTTGTCTCAGCAGATTGCTCCTGGCTTCTGTTGGCTAAAGTCTATCATCTACCATTTCTTGATTTTAGGCTATGTCTCCATGGCATAGCAAAACGATTGCATTTTACTAAATAGATTACTAAACTTCCAAAAATATGATTGTTCAGGCAGCCCAAAAGACAATAATAGAAAAAAAAACGACCTGTAGTCTACACAGGCCATTTTTTCTCTGCTCATCTTTTGGCACCGGCGTATTATACAAAATGTTGTATAATGTGCCAGCGCTTTGAGTTTTTTTGTAGTCTTCCCATACAATCAATTGTATGGACCATGGCAAAAAAAACGAAAACCGATCACGTTTTTTGCGCTAAACGTGACAAAAACTGTAGTTGTGCATCTGAAAAAAAAAAAACGGTTGACTTTCGGCCGTTTTTTGTCCAATACAGTGTAGACATAGCCATGGCATCAAGGGGGGGAAGTTGTACAAAGCAGAGTAAGCCAAAATGTATTAGAGAGGGTGAAAAGTACCCAGTGTCTACAGTGAGATTACAATATGTACTACATGTACAGAAAAAGAAGAAAAGCCACAGGAGATCTGCAATGAGAAAGGAAAGCACATATACCCAGGTGAATGTAATGATTGTTTTTTTCACCCTTTTGTGGTGTAAAATGCACCAAAGTGAGCCGGCCCAAAAATGTCTTAGGGCCCCAAATTTGATTGTGTTAGGTGAAATGTTCGTAAGACTCTACACTTTTTTATTTGCCTAAACATGAGGGGCGTTCTGCGGGAGTGTTGCACCACACTCGTAATATTAGACAAAAAACGTTTTTTGTTCAGAACCATACGTTATATTTGGTGTACATTGATTTTAACCTATATGAGGAGGAAGGGGTGCCTCCATTTTGGTTTTCTGCACCCGCCCACTCTCACAGGCTGTCATAAGAAGTGCAGCTTGCAGGTTTGGTGTGTGTTTTTATTTTTTTCTCTCTGAATAATGGAGGTCGGTTGACCCCCCCCGTGAAGGCCTGAATTGGCTCTATTGAGGGGTAAAGATAGTATAGGACTGCCCGATTTGAGATCACGTTGAAAGTCGTGGGCAGCTTAAACATCTTTTGATCAAAATATGTGAACCAAGAATCTCAAAGTTTTTTCATGTATGATAGATAGCATAAATGCTTCTTTAGGGATTTCCACGTAATGTATTGCCCTTTATACATGTTTGCCGCATTACTTATGCATCAAAGTTCAATAATGCGGCAAACACATAGGTGAGGCGCAATGAACTTTAGGCGGCATTTATAATTGCACAAGAAGTACTTCATACATTCAGGTATATTTGACACTGAATATAGACGCGAAAATGCACTTCCATGTGCCTAGTTCCATACATGTCTCCCCCAGTGTCTGTTTCAGTGTACAATAGATAAAATGTTGTATACACCTACAAATGAATGAAGGAATAAAGATTGTAGCATGTACAGTAATTTAGAGAATATTTTTCTTAACTGCATGTGACCACCAACTTATTTACAAATCATGTTTTCCTTATTATGGGTGTCCACATCCTTTAATATGTAACAATGAATAAATACAAAATGTATCATGCTATATTATTTAATAATTTAGATTTGATTTCATATATCACACATCGTATATGTGCACATTTGGCTCTGGCAACGCAATTATACAGAAGTGGACATTACTTTACAGGTGGCCATATTCTGTCACTTTGCACTTTCTTGAACTTTTCCTTTATTGCTAGCCCAAGCAGAGGAAGAGGAGAAA
>JAODAL010046436.1:0-30916 GCA_025379985.1 Phyllomedusa bahiana | reverse complement strand
TCTTTTTTTTTTATGTTGAAGCATTTTAAAAAATAAAAAAAAAAAGTGTTTTAGTGTATAAAAAAATATTTATGCATTGCTGTTTTCGAGAGCCAAAAATTTTTTATTCTTCCGTATACAGAGCTGTGTAAAAATTTTTTTTTTGAGGATGAACTGACATTTTTTTGTTAAAAAATTTGGCTTTTATGGGGTTTTTTGATCTTTTTTTTATTCCTTTTATGTGCGCGGGATGAAAAAAAATTTAAAATTTGTTTGTTTTTTTTTTTTTTTTTGGCGTTCAGGGTATGGGTTTATTAGCGACAGTTTTAAGGGGCGGTCTTTACGCACGGGCATCCCAAAATATGGGTAATTTTTTTTATTTTTGATCTTTTTTGGGGCGATTGGCGTTTGTAAAGGGGAAAAGGGGGGTGTCTGTTTTTTTTTTATTTTTTCGTTTTTTGTTTTTTTACTTTTTTTCATTTTTTTTATTTTTTTTCACTTTTTTTTTTTTTATTTTTCCCCGACAGGGGATTTAAAATTTAGAGATTTCTGACCCTCATTCAACGGGAAATCAACCAAGGTTGTGGTGTGCCGGGTTTCCCTATGGCAACTGTCAGTCAAAAATGTAGGGCCATGCCCACAGGGCACGGGGGCATCGGGACGTCACATACAACCCGTGCTGTCCGCAAAAGGGCAGGAGCTGCACGGATCCCCCCGACCCGTGGGGTGCTGTCGCGACAGGAGCAGGGGGAATCACTCCTCCTGCTCTCTTTTAATTAGCGCCCTATCGGTCACGATAATTAGGGGGTTAACCGCCCCACCCCCGGAGTGATCTCAGGTCGGGGCCGACGCTGCGTGATGTCAGCTGTAACATACAGCTGACATACCACGCCGATCATGTGAACTCTGCTTTAGAGTTCCCGCGATCCTCAGGCCGTATGCATATGTCTAGATGCGTTAACCCCCAAACGACCTGGACGTATGCATACTTTATTTGGATCCGTTTACAATGCTTTTTCACCTGCGTTTTAAGCATCCGCTTTCCGCAGAGGGGGGGAAATCTCTCTCTCTCTCTCTCTCTCTCTCTCTCCTGCCCCCCCCCCCCATGCCTTAATCATAATCTTGTCTGCCCCCCCCCCCAGCCATCATCATAATCATGTCCGCCGCTCCTCACCCGCCCTGCCGCCGCCGACCCTCTCCTGCGCTGCCGCCGCCGTCCCTCACCTGCGCTGCCGCCGCCGACCCTCACCTGCGCTGCCGCCGCCGGCCGACCCTCACCTGCGCTGCCGCCGCCGCCGAGCCTCACCTGCGCTGCCGCTCCCGCTGCCGCCGACGACCCTCACCTACGCTGCCGCTCCCGCTGCCGCCGCCGCCAGCGATCCCCGTCCAGTCTCCCAGTGCGCTTTTCGCATCCGCTTTGAGGATGCAAAGCGCAGCTGTTACTTTACCAGGAGTGTGGAGCGCTTTTTGGACAAGTGCCAAAAGCGGACTCCATTATCTCCTATGGCGTTCAGTTGCGAAAAACGAAATAAGAATTGACATGTCAATTCTTAAAGCGGATGCGAAAAGCGCAGTGCAGAAGAGCTCTCAAAAAGCGCATCGCTGATCTCCCGTGGGAACAGCGATGCGCTTTTGCCATTCAACTTAATGTTAATCACACTGACAATTGTTAGATCCGTTTTGCGGATCCGTAAAACGGATCCGTAAAACGGATCAAAAAAAACGCCGTTGAACAAACCCCTTATTCTTTTATTTGTAAAATGGCAAAAGGTGTTTTGTGTGCGGGGGGGGAGGGGGTGATTTAAAAAGTTCAATTTTTTTTATTATTTTTAATATTTTATTAAAAAATTATCATTAAATATTCAGTTCCCCCTTGGGTATTGCAAATTTCCTTTTCTTAAAACTTTTTTTGTGCCTTTTCACCTTTTTTTTTTTTTTTTTTTTTTTTACTTTTCCCCATAGGAGACTTGTATCAGTGATCTTCAGATCATTGTTACAATGGAGAGCAGTACACAACAGTACTACTGCGTACTGTTCTCCATGGCAACAGTCAATTACTAAGGCATAGTGACATCATGGACAGCCCGAAAGCCTTTGTTAGGCTTCCGGGCTCTCGGGGAAACGATCAGAGCCCGCGATCGCAGCAGATAATGTAAAGACAGAGGCAGGGCACTCCCTCTGTCTCCATCGGGGTGCTTGCAGATTGATTGCAGCAGTAAGGGGTTAATATACAGCTGGTCCTATGTTGTGATTGTGTGGGACCCATTTGAGAGCCCACATAATGTCCAGGACGTAACTGTACTTCCATTTGCAGGAAGTCACTTGCCGTTAGGACTTAAAAGGTCGCCAAATTTTTTGGTTGGGAAGGGCAGGAGAAATACACATGGCCGCCCTTTTCCCTTTGGGGGCCGGGAAAGGGCCCATTCCCCGGGGGGGCCCACGTCCCCGGGGGGCCCCCCCCGGGGCACCCCCGCCTCCCCTTCCCAGTGGAGCGACAGCCGGGATTTGGGGCCCCAAAAGCCCCGGGCTGGGAAAGCATCGCCGCAGGAGGCTGGGTTTCCCCCCCGGGGGGCCCCCCAAGGGTACCCGGCCCCGGCCCTGGGGCGCAGGCCCCCCTTAAACCCAAAAGGCGAAAGGCCGGTCCCCGACCCAGAAACACCCAAACACGGACGCCGCCTGCACCGCGCGGGGGCGGGCCCGGCAGCTGAGGCTGAACATCGGGGATCAAAGGGGAACCCGCTGTTCAGCTCCCAGGGGGCCGGGGGGGCAGGCGCGCGATTTGAGGGACGTCATCCGCGCCTCTCCGGGGCCCCCTGCAGTCTGCTGTGAAGGGACCCCCCGGTTTCCGGACGAGAAAAGGGGGGAAATCAGGTGAAAAAGATTTTTTTTTTAATTTTTTAAAACAAGGGCCCGCCTGGCTAAAACCCCCCCTGCCTGCCCATATACCCGCCCTCCCCTCCCCAAATACACGGCCCTGCCTGCCCATAAACCCTGCCCTGCCGGGCAAAAACCCCCTGCCCTGCCTGCCCATATCCCGGGCCCTGCCCCCCATATACACGGGCCCGGGCCCTGGCATTACCCTCCCCCTGCCTGCCCATAAACCCTGCCCTGCCGGGCCCCTTAAACACTTCCCTGCCGGGCCAAAATACCCTGCCCTGCTGCCCAAAATACACTGCCCTGCCTGGCTATATACCCTGCCCTGCCGGCTATATCCCCTGCCCTGCCTCCCCAAAACACTGCCCTGCCTGCCCATAAAACCCCTGCCCTGCCTGCCCATAAAAACCCTCCCCGGGCCTCCCCCATATCCCCTTTCCCCCCCCCCCCTTCCCCCCTGCCCATAAACCCCCCCTCCCCTGCCCATAAACACGCCCTGCCTGGCTATATACACTCCCCTTCCTGCCCATAACCCTGCCCTGCCTGCCCATATCCCCCTCCCCTCCCCTGCCCAAAAAACACGGGCCCTGCCTGCCCATTAACTGCCCTGCCGGGCTAAAAAACCCTGCCCTGCCTGCCCATATACACTGCCCTGCCTGCCCATAACGGGCCCCTCCCTCCCCCAAAAATTTGCTCGCCTGGCTATTTTACACTACCCCCGGCTATAACACGGCCCCCCCTCCCCTGCCCATATACCCTGCCCTCCCGGGCTATATACACCCCCCTTGCCTGCCCATATACACACCCTGCCTGCCCAAAATACCCCTCCCCTTTCCTTTCCCCAAATACACTCCCTGCCTGGCTATATACCCCTGCCCGGGCCTGCCCATAAAACCCCTGCCCTGCCGGGCTATATACCCCGGCCCTGCCTCCCCATATAAAACTACCCTCCCTGCCCATAACACTCCCCTGCCCGGGCTATATCCCCGGGCCCTGCCTCCCCATAAACAATCCCCCTGCCGCCCAAATCCCCTTTCCCTGCCTTTCCCATATAAAACTGCCCTGCCTGTCCATATACACCCCTCCCTTTGGCTATATACACGGCCCTCCCTTTGGTAATACACTGCCCCTGCCTGCCCATATACACTGCCCTGCCTGGCTATATACACGCCCTCCCCTGCCCATATACACTCCCTCCCTGGCTATATACACTCCCTGGCTAAAAAACACGGGCCCTGACCCCCCCATATACACTGCCCTGCCTGGCTAAATACCCTGCCCGGGCCTGCCCATATACCCCTGCCCGCCCCCCATATACATTTGCCCTGCCGGCTATATTCCTCCCTCCCTTTCCCAAAATACACGCCCTGCCCTCCCAAATTACACGCCCTCCCTGGCTTAAACACTCCCCTGCCTGCCCATATACACGGCCCTGCCGGGCCTAAATACATTTGCCCCCCCTGCCCAAATACACTGCCCGCCTGGCTATATCCCCTTTGCCCTGCCTGCCCAAACACTGCCCGCCGGGCCCATATACACGGCCCTGCCGGGCCATAACACTGCCCGGCCGGCTATATCCCCTCCCGCCTCCCCCATAAAACACTGCCCTGCCGCCCAAAATCCCATTTGCCCTGCCGGGTTTATATCACCCCCTGCCTCTCATATACATTTCCCCCCTGCCCATATACCCTGACCTCCTGGCAAATACACTGCCTGCCTGCCCATATACTGCCCCTCCCTTTCCCCATATACACTGCCCTCCTGGCTATATACACGGCCCTCCTGCCCATTTTACACGGGCCCCCTGGCTATATACACTGCCCTGCCTCCCCATATACCCTGCCCTCCCCTGGCCATATACACTCCCCCTCCCTTTCCCATATACACTCCCCCTCCCCTTGCCCATATACCCTCCCCTCCCTGGCCAAAACACTCCCCCTGCCCCCCAATACACTCCCCTTTGCCTGGCTATACACTGCCCTGCCTGCCCATAACTGCCCCCGGGCCGGGCTTATACCTGCCCTCCTGGCTATATACCTGCCCTGCCGGGCTATACCTGCCCTGCCTGCCCAAAAAACTGCCCGCCCGGGCTATATAAAACGGGCCCCCTGCCTGGCTATATACCCCTGCCCCTGCCTAGCTATAAACACTGCCCCCTGCTATATACCTGAAACGGGCCTGCCCAGATACTGCCCCGGCCTGCCCATATTTACGGGCCCCTGCCCGGCTATAAACTGCCCCTCCCTGGCTATATAAATTTCCCCCTGCCCTGGCTAATAAACGCCCTACCTCCCATAATACCCCCCTGCTTCCCATATACCCCCCCTGCCTGGCTAAATCCTGCCCTGCCTCCCCAAATATACTGCCCCGCGGGCTAAACACTGCCCTCCCTCCCTATATACACGGGCCCTGCCTGGCTATATACACTGCCCTGCCTGCCCATATACCCTGCCCTCCCGGGCCCATATACCCCTCCCCCCCTCCCCATATACACGCCCCGCCCCCATATACCCTGCCCTCCCTTTGGCCATATACCCCTTAAAAATTCCCTGCCTGCCCATAACATTTCCCTGCCCTGGCCTATACACTCCCCTTTTCCTGCCCATATACTCCCCCTGCCGGGCTATATACCCCCCTGCCGGGCCCTATACAATGCCCTGCCTGCCCATATACTCCCCCCTCCCTTGGCTAAAATAAAACTGCCCCTGCCCTGGCTATAAACCCAACTGCCCCTGTCTAGCTATATACACTCCCCTGCCTGGCAAAAATTACCTCACTCCCTGCCCATATACCCCCCCCTGCCTCCCCCATATACGGCCCCGTAAAGGCTAAAAACGGCCCCTCCCTGGCTTTTAACACTGCCCTGCCTGGTTTAAAAAACACTGCCCCTCCCCCTGCCCATATCCCTGCCCCCTCCTGCCCAAAATACTCCCCCCGCCTGGCAATATACCTGCCCTGCCTGCCCAATACTCCCCCTTTCCTGGCTTTTAAAAATGCCCTGCCGGGCAAATATACACTGCCCTGGCCCTGGCTATAAAAACCTCCCCCTCCCTCCCCATATACTGCCCCTCCCCCCTGCCCATATACTCCCCCCCGGGCCTGGCTAAAAAACCTGCCCTCCCCCGGCTAAAAAACCCCCTGCCTCCCCCATATACTTGCCCCTGCCTGGCAATAACACCCCCTTTGCCGGGCTATATAAAACTGCCCCTGCCGGGAAATTAAACACTCCCCTTTCCTGGCAATAAACCTCCCCCTGCCAGCAAATACACTGCCCTGCCTGCCCATTCCCTTGCCCCTGCCTGGCTAAAACACTGCCCTGCCTCCCCCAAAATACCCCCCCTGCCCCCCCCATATATTGCCCTGCCTGGCTATAAAACGGTCCTGCCGGGGCTATAAAACGGCCCTGCCTCCCTAATTACTGGCCCTCCCGGGCCCCCAAATTTACTAAGATGTTTTTGCTTAAATTTCCTTCAGGGACAGGGGGGGCCCGGGGAAAGGGGTTTATGGGGGAAAAGGGAAAAAGGGGAAAAAAACGTTTCCCAGAAAAAAAACTGAAAAGACAAACGCCTCCGTGATCCCTGGTGTGGGGGGTTTTAATTTTGCTCTAAATTGGGATTAGTAAATTTGGTCCCTGTCATGAAAAAGGGTGACCGGAGCTGGTAATTTTTTTTTGGTTTTTTCTTTGAGTATTTTTTTTTTTTTTTTGGGGTGGGGGGGGGGGGGGGGTTTGTTAGGGGGGGGGGGGAGGGGGGGCCCCGAAACACCCCCTCTCCCCCGGGGGCCCATAGTGCTGTTAAGACGGCCCGAGTAAAACAGCCCTAGTTTTCCAAAATTTTGAAAGTGAAAAAGCCAAAGGGGAAACTAGTGGGGGGCGCGTAGCGCGCCGCGGGAAAAATTTTCATGGGCAAAGCCCATCTTTTCGGTTTTGGGCCCCCGCCCCTTTTAAAAAGCCCCCAACCCCAAATCCACCCAAAAAGCATAAACGGGTTTTGGGAAAAAAAGCCCGGTGATGCCCTTAAAAGCCAGTAGTAGCCCCCATAACCAGGGAGTGCCCCTTACAGGCGGTAGAAAACCCCCTTGTAGCCCCAATAGATGCCCCCTCCCGTAGCCATTTTGAGCCCCAAAATTTTTTAGCCAGGAATGCCCCCCTTTGTTAGCCAGGGAGGGGGCCCCCCCCTTTTTAGCCAAGTAGGTGCCCCAATTTTTTTAGCCGGGAGTGCCCCATCTGTTTTCCAGGTTTGGGGCCCCCATTGTTGCCAGGTAGCCCCCTTGGGTTTCCAGGTAGGGGCCCCCATTGTTGCCAGGTAGTGGCCCCCCCTTGTTTGCCAGGTATTTCCCCAACTTTTACCCGGGAGTGGGGCCCCCACTGTTAGCCAGGGAGGGGCCCCCCTCTGTTAGCCAGGGAGTGCCCCCCTCTTTAGCCAGGTTTTTTCCCCCTCTGTTAAGGGCCCAAATAAATGCCCCCCTCGTTACCCCAAAAGTGCCCCCATCGTTAGCCAAGTAGTGCCCCCATTGTTACCGGGGAGGCCCCATCTGTTAGCCAGGGATTTCCCCCCCTTGGTTGCCATAAGCCCCCATTTTGGGTTTCCAGGTAGTCCCCCCCTTTTTTTGCCAGGTAGTGCCCCCATTTTTGCCAGGTATGCCCCCATTTGGGTTTCCAGGTAGGGCCCCCCTCTGTTTTGCCCCGGTATTTCCCCCATCCGTTAGCAAGGTATGCCACCCCTCTGTTAGCCAGGTTTGTGGCCCCCCTGTTGCCCCGTAGTCCCCCCTGTTTTTCCAGGGTTAAATGCCCCCATCTGGTTTTTCCAGGGAAATGCCCCCATCTGTTAGCCGGGAAATGCCCCCTTTTTGTCTAGGTAGTGCCCCCTTTGTTGCCAGGTAGTGCCCCCATTGTTGCCAGGGAGTGCCCCCCGGTTTCCAGGTAGTGCCCCCCCTTTAGCCAGGGAGGCCCCCATCGGGTTTTTCCCGGGAGTTTCCCCCCCCCTTTTTGCCCGGTAGTGCCCCCTTTGTTGCCAGGGAGTCCCCCCTTGTTGCCAGGTAGTGCCCCCCTGTTTTCAGGTAGTGCCCCCCCCTGTTTTTCCAGGGAGTGCCCCCTCTGTTAGCCAGGGATTGGCCCCCCCTTTTGTTAGCCAGGTAGTGCCCCCTTTTTTTTGCCAGGGAGTGCCCCCCTTGTTTTTTCCCCGGGGGGGGGTTTGGGCCCCCCCAAATTTTTGGGGTTTCCCCGGGAGTTTCCCTCCCTGTTTTGCCAGGGAGAGCCCCCTAAAGCAAAAAAAATAAAATAATAAAATCCAAAACCCCCTTACCAGGGTCCTTTCACGCCCGGCCCGCCCCCCGACCGATCTCTTCCCGCGGCGCAGGGGGAAGTGAGAGCAGGCCCCGCGTCAATCCCCTGCAGCCGCGCTCACTTCCCCCTGCGCCGCTGAACTGTAAAAGTCGGCGAAAACACCGCGCCGGGCATACAGGGAAGGGGGGAGGAGGGGAACATCCCTCCCCGCCCCCCCCCCGCACAGTGAGAACCCCCGGGCGGGTGGCGGCCGCGCGGGCCCCCCCCCCCCCCCCTTCCCCCCCCTTCCCCCCGTAAGGGGCGGCCCCCCGGGCGCAAGAGACGCACCCCCGCTCTCTTGCGCCGCGGTAATTTAAAGGACCCCCCCGCCTGCAGGGGCGGGAGGGAAAAGGGCCCAAAATCCCCCCCGGGGGGGGCGGGGGGGGACCCCCCAAAAAGGGGACCCCCCCCCCAAAAAAAGAGAAAAGTTGGCATGTATGGTATACAGTATACAGACTTATCTCATTCCAACTTGCGACTGTCCCCTAGTTACGAACGGGGACTGTTGATGCCACACACTGAGTCAGGCTGCATCACATTGGAAAGCTGCAAGTCTATGCAATTCAGCAGGGTTTAACATTACTTCTGCTACTCACATGCCTCAGGGCCCTTTCCCGACGTTCGCTCTTTAAATGCTGGCCTGCCTCCCTCAGGGTTTCTCCTGTTGACCGGGACTGCTCTCCCCCAACGCAAACTCCCGTTGGCCCACAACGTTCTCCCCCATGCCCTCCGTTCCCCGTTTCTTTTGCTACAGGTCCCGCAAGTCCTTACTTCAACAAGGTCGCCTGCACTTTAATAATGCATTGATCAGCACCCATGTATGGCATGCTGGCACTTGTAGTTGTGAAAATACACATACAAGCATGCCACACCACAGCATGCCACACCATATTTAAATGTGGCATGATTGACATTTTTTTTTAAAATCTTGCTGTGGGAATCTGATACTTTTTTTCCACACACCACGCTGTGAAACAGGGAAACTAAAGTGCAGCAGTACCCGCACAGTATCATTGATTGAACGATAACACATGTGTTTAACATCTGCTGCTGTGGCATGCCGGCAATTGCAGTTCCACAGCTACAGTACTAGCTGCTGTGGAACACTGAACTACACGTGTCAGCATGCCACATTTTAAATACATAAACTAATCAACACTCATAAAATTAGTACATGCGTTGTGTGGCATGCTGTCATTTGTAGTTATGGAACTTCCAGCATTCCACACCATACATGTACTAAATAAACCTGTTCTGATTTACATTCAACATAAAATAACCCTTCTTTTAATTAAAAAAAGAATAAACCTTCCTGTTCCTCACCTGGCGACTGCCTGTATAGCCCAAAATTGGGTGATAGAAAACCATAGAACCTATAGAAGAAATGAGAAATGATAATAAAAGGAAATAAAGCTATATCCGACCCAAGAAAGGGGGACGCCTAAAACTTTTATTTGGTACCCCCCCCCCCTTTTTTGGTCTATTTTCATTTTGATCACTTTTTACTTCAATTTTAGGGAAAGTGAAATTACCAAAAAAACCCCATAATTTTCCCATTTGGATTTTTTTTCTTCTTTGGTGGTCAGCGTATGGGATACATGATGTTTTATTTTAATAGATCTGACTTTTACGGATATGTATTACTGAGGCAGTCAGTAACAGGAGCGATTGGAGTGAGGAAGCACTATTGCTTATTCATTTAGATACTGTAGCGTCTAAAGGGTTAAACAGCAGGCTTCAGAGCCAGCTTCATTTCCCCGCTGTTTCGGGGGACAGCTTTTTAAAAAAAGCTGCATCCTTGCTAAAGAGCGGGCTGGTGAGTGAGCCCCCCTTCATACAAACCCCACTGGGATTATCATGTACAGGCATCAAAAGTCGGGGAAAAAAATTTAAAAAAAAGAATAGATTACCCAAAAAACAAAAAAAGCAAGATATCCAAAAAGTAGACAAACATAGAAAACATACAAAGCATCTATGATCCTGGGAGGGTCCTTTGTGTTATTTACTATTATGTGGCTTTTGTCCACTTGGATATATACTGTGATGCTAAAATGTTTTTTATGTTTTTTTCCCTCCATTAAAGATCCAATTTTGGAGCAGAAATCACAAAATCAATTGAGAGTGTTAAAGTTTTGAATTGTTCAAGTAAGTGTCCTAATCTTTGTGCTATACTCTTTTACTATTGTTGAATTCTTAGTGCTATTCTGGTAAATTTCTAATCACCAAAATCCAACATGGTCTACAACGAGTCTTTAAAATGGTTGTCTCACTACAAAGATTAGTTTTCAACATGTAGGGAACAGTAAATGAAGACGTTTTCCAAATAGATTACTTTGATTATTTTTCTTTGTTGAGGAGATAGAGATGATTTTATCAGCTCTGAGTGCACTCAGGTTTCGCTAACTTACCGACCTGCTCTACTCTGCTCTCCCCTTCTCTGTTTGTCTTATCTGATAGCAAGGATCACGTCATCACACAAGTCGCACACAGAACTGCCAGCAGCTTGAGAGCTTGAGTGTTATCTGATCTCACAAACAAAGGAGACTTATTCATTTTGTTTATTTTAGCTCTGAAGCTTCTCTGGACTTCAGATAAACATCTCCTGCTCTTATGTCAGAGTAATTTCCAGACCTCTGTACAGGGAGTTGATATGCTAATCACTGCCATAGAGCCACTCACAGCCTGACCAGGAAGAGACAGGATGCAAGAATGAAAACTGCTTTTGGCTCTGTGAAAAAACATGGGGAGACAACCCCTTTAATTGACTTCTGTATCTCTATGGTAATTAAGTTGTATTTATTTTTATTCTGTTAGTAGTAGTGTCCCCATGCAGCTGCCCATATCAAAGTAGAGCAGTTTTGATGTGGTCTACCACTGTAAGATTCACCTATTAAAGGGGTGTTTCCATCTTACACATTGATGGCATGTTGATAAACTATGCTATCAACGTGTGATAGGGGCAGGTTCCCGCTCTGGGACCCACACCTATTTCAGGAACGGCCCTCAATTGTCTCAGAACAGAGAATCCGTTGTACTTGTACATTTCTTTCCCTTCTGTTCTGTGGGAGTTCCAAGTACTGGTGAGCATTGTGTTTGGCTGTACTCAGGACTCCTATAAAATAGAATGGAGAGTCGCCTTCAAGCGTGACCAACTTTCTGCTCTGAACAGAAACTTTTGGAGGCCAGTTGTTGAGGTAGGTGTGGGTCCCACCTCTCGATTTGCTGTGAGATGGGGACACCCCTTTAATTACTACATTGGCAAAAAGTGCTACAGAACTGCAGAGTATGCATGTACCATCACTATGATCCTTTAATATGTAGATTATTACTCACAGTGAAGGGACTTCTATGGAGTATTGTGAAGGTGGATACTTTCTCAGCTCTGAACATGGATTTTTAAGAAATAATACTAAATCTTTTTATTCTGTTAATTTTTTTCTCAGCCGGCTTGAGGGAAGTGTCAACAAAATGCCAAACTGGCTTGTCTCTCCCTTTCCCGAGTGGATATTTCCTCCATAACCAGTGGTTCCCTATATACTGTAACTTATCAACGTATGAACCTCTTTCTCATTTGAAAACCTGTCTGGCTCACAAAATGATATATCTGATGGGAGATTCAACTATTCGTCAGTGGATTGAGTACTTCCTGAAAGTGATAGAGAGTATGTATGGTGTTTTTGTACTCTTTCCTCTTCTGTTTATCTGTCACATATATCCAATCCAAGTAGATCATATAATTAGATAGTTTTCCAGACCGATCAGATCAGTCGGTATCTCTCAGTTTAGTGGGGATACCACCGACCCTGAGATCAACTTTGTTCTGACCTTCAATGGAAAGCTATTTCCTTAGCCCAAACAAGTTTGTCAGGTATTTGTGTAAAACAAAATAAACACTTACCTGGGCTTACCTGCAAGATTGTGGTAGTGAAGTGATTAGACCTATTGCTCTGAAAAAAGTCTTAAAGGGTTTCTTTTACATATGTATCCTCATGTTTTATGGGAACGTATGGATTGAAATCAATGTCAGACCATGGTGCATAGGGCCCACCAGTGGAATTTCATTCTGAGGGCCCAACAGTGAAGTTGGTTTTGGGGCCCACTGGTGGAGTTGATTCTGTTTGCCCACCCTACAGCTATGGTACATTACTGTACATGCCTCTTACATTTTGCCTCTCTCTCTGCCTTTCCCAAGGATGTATACGCAGATTTAACCCCTTAATAACCTAGGAAGTATGCATACGTCCAGGTCGTTTGGGGGTTAACGCACCTGGACGTATGCATACGCCCTGAGGATCGCGCGAACTCTAAAGCAGAGTTTGCGCGCTCCTCGCGGGGTGTCAGCTGTATCTTACGGCTGACATCCCGCAGCATCGGCCCCGACCCACGATCACTCCGAGGGGGGCGCTGAACCACTTAATTATCGCGACCGATGGGTTGCAATAACTAAGGGAGACGCAGGAGGAGATCGCACCTCCTGCGCCTCTGTCGGCGACTGTGCGGCTGCTGTGTGCTGACAGACAGCACGGAAGGCATAGAATGCCTTCCGGGTTGTCTGTGACGTCACGGTGCCCGGCCGTGCCCTGTGGGCATGGCCCTGCATCGTGACTGACAGTTTCCATAGGAACCAGTCATAGCAACAAGCTGTGTAGTGATTCCTATTGAATGAGGGATCCAAAAGATCACTCATTCAAATCCCCTATGGGGAAAGGTAAAAAAAAAAATGTGAAAAAGTAAAAAAAAGTGAAAAAAGTGAAAATAAGTAAAACACAAACACGAAAAATAAAATAAAAAACACGTACACCGTACTTTTCCCCTTTACAAACGCGATCACCCCCAAAAAGATAAAAAATAAAGTACCCATATTTGGTATCGCCGCGTGTGTAACAACCTGCTCTATAAATCTGTCATGTTAATTTACCCGTACGGTAAACACCGTAAAAAAAATAAATAAAAAAAAAATTCGCAGAATTAAGATTTTTGTTTATCCTGCAGCCCATAAAATGGAATAAAAAGCGATCAAAAACTCCTATAAATCCCAACGGGGTACCAATTAAAACATCAGTTCATCCCGCAAAAAAAAAGTCCTTACACAGCTCTGTATACAGAAAAATAAAAAGTTATGGCTCTCAGAAAATAGGCATGCATAAATATTCTTTTACACGCTAAAAACACTTTTTTTTTTTTTAAAGTGCTTCAACATAAAAAAAAATATATGAATTGGGTATCGCCGTAATCGTATCGACCCGCAGAGTAAAACTGACTTGTCATGGATACTGCACGGTAAGCGCTGTTAAAAATAAAAAACACTACTAGAATTGAGGTATTTTCTTCACCCTGCCTTCCAAAAAACGGATTTAAAACTGATCAAAAAGTCTTGTCCCCCCCAAAAATGATACCAATAAAAACGTAAACTCATCCCACAAAAAAAAAAAGCCTGTACACAGCGCCGTACAAAGAAAAATAAAAAAAGTTATGGCTCTCAGACTATGGCGATGCAAAAACGTGGTTTCCTGGTTGAATAAAAGTGTTTTTATTGTATAAAAGCAGTAAAAAATTAAAAGAAATATACAAATTGGGTATCGCTGTAATCGTATTGACCAGCTGAGTAAAGCTAGCATGTCATATATAACGCAGAGTGACCGCTATAAAAAATAAAAATAAAAAACACTACCAGGGTTGCTGTATTTTGTTCAAAATGCCTCACAAAAACCTTAATGAAAAGTGAACAAAGTGTCATATGCACCCCAAAATGGTACCAATAAAAGCATCAATTCACCCCGCAAAAAACAAGGCCCTACACAGCTCTGTACATAGCAAAATAAAAAAGTTATGGCTGTCAGAATAGGACAACATAAAAACGCATTTTTTATAGACATTTCTATTGTGTATAAGTAATAAAACATAAAAACTATATAAAATCTATATCATTGTAATTGTACTAACCCTTACAGTAAAGTTATCCACTCATTTGCACTGCACGGTGAATGCTGTAAAATTGAAACCCAAAAACAATGACGGAACTGCATTTTCCCCACCATTTTCATGGCCCAATGCTAAAAAAAAAAACTATGGAACACCTGTGCGCCCAAAATGTACAATACACCCCTAGATGAGATCCATGAGGGGGGTTGAATCTAAAATTGGACGACTTCTGGAAGGTTTCACCTGTTCTGGTCCTTTTGGGGCTTTGCAAATTCAACATGACACCCACCAAAATCTGTGTTCCAAAAGCCAAATAACGCTCCCTCCCTTGTACACCCTGCCATCCGCCCAAACAGCAGTTTACAACCACATGTAAGGTATTGCCAAACTTGGAAGAAAATGTGTAACAAATTTTTAGGTGCTTTTTCCAGGATTCCTTGTAAAAATGAAACATTTTCAACTAAAATTGCAGATTGCTGGAAAAAAATAAATTTTTAATTTTCACAGCCTAATGCTAAAAAAAAAAATGTGAATCACCTGTGTGGTCTATATACTCACTGTATCCCTGGATATATTCCTTAAGGGGTGTAGTTTCCAATATGTTTTTTTTTAAGGGTGTTTATTAAGTTTTAGCACGTTAGGGTGTCCGCAAACCTGAAATGGCGCCTAAATAAAATCGTATTGAAAATGAGACCCCAGAGTCCAGTACAGTCATGGCCAAAAGTTTTGAGAATGACACAAATATATTTTCACATGATCTGTTGCCCTCTGGCTTTTATGTGTGTTTGTCAGATGTTTTTATCACATACAGAAATACAAGTGCAATCATATTATGATTAACAAAAGCTTTTATTGACAGTTAGAATGAATTAATGCAGCAAGTCAATATTTGCAGTGTTGACCCTTCTTCTCCAGGACCTCTGCAATTCTCCTTGGCATGCTCTCAATCAACTTCTGGACCAAATCCTGACTGATAGCAGTCCATTCTTGCACAATCAATGCTTGCATTTTGTCACAATTTGTTGATTTCTGTTTGTCCACACGTCTCTTGATGATTGACCACAAGTTCTCAATGGGATTAAGATCTGGGGAGTTTCCAGGCCATGGACCCAAAATCTCTATGTTTTGTTCCCTGAGCCATTTAGTTATCTTTGCTTTATGGCAAGGTGCTCCATCATGCTGGAAAAGGCATTGTTGATCACCAAACTGCTCTTGGACGGTTGGGAGAAGTTGCTCTTGGAGGACATTCTGGTACCATTCTTTATTCATGGATGTGTTTTAGGCAAGACTGTTAGAGAGCTGATTCCCTTGGCTGAGAAGCAACCCCACACATGAATGGTTTCTGGATGCTTTACAGTTGGCATGAGACAAGACTGGTGGTTTCGCTCACCTTGTCTTCCCCGAACAAGCTGTTTTCCAGATGTTCCAAACATTCGGAAAGGGGATTCATCAGAGAAAATGACTTTACCCCAGTCCTCAGCAGTCCACTCTCTGTACCTTTGGCAGAATATCAGTCTGTCCCTGATGTTTTTTCTGGAGAGAAGTGGCTTCTTTGCTGCGCTCCTTGACACCAGGCCTTGCTCCATCAGTCTCCGCCTCACAGTGCGTGCAGATGCACTCACACCTGCCTGCTGCCATTCCTGAGCAAGCTCTGCACTGCTGGTAGCCCGATTCCGAAGCTGAAACACTTTTAAGAGAAGGTCCTGGCGCTTGCTGGTCTTTCTTGGGCGCCCTGGAGCCTTTTTGGCAACAATGGAACCTCTCTCCTTGAATTCCTTGATGATGCGATAGATTGTTGACTGAGGTGCAATCTTTCTAGCTGCGATACTCTTCCCTGTTAGGCCAGTTTTGTGCAGTGCAATGATGACTGCACGTGTTTCTTTAGAGATAACCATGGTTAACAGAAGAGAAACAATGATGCCAAGCACCAGCCTCCTTTTAAAGTGTCCAGTGGTGTGATTTTTACTTAATCATGACAGATTGATCTCCAGCCCTGTCCTCATCAACACCCACACCTGTGTTAATGGAGCAATCACTGAAACGATGTTAGCTGGTCCTTTTAAGGCAGGCCTGCAATGAAGTTGAAATGTGTTTTGGGGGAAAAAGTTCATTTTCTAGGCAACTATTGACTTTGCAATTAATTGCTGTTAAGCTGATCACTCTTTAAAACATTCTGGAGTATATGCAAATTGCCATTATAAAACCTGATGCAGTAGACTTTGTAAAAATTAACATTTGTATCATTCTCAAAACTTTTGGCCATGACTGTAGGTGCTCCTTCTATTCTGGGGCTTATGGTTGAGCCAAATAATGCACTAGGGCCACATATGGGATATCTCTAAAAACGGCAGAATCTGGGGAATTCATATTACATTGCATTAACCTAGTCACATTTACCGTATTCCAGTGAATAATGGATTAATATTGAAAATCTGCAAAATAGTAACATTTTTAAAATTTCACCTCCACTTTGCTTTAATTTCTGTGAAATACCTAAAGGGTTTAGAAACTTCCTAAACACTGTTGTAAATACTGTAAGGGGTCTAGTTTCTTAAATGGATTCATTTATGTGGGTATCAAACATGCAGGCCCATCAAAGCGACGTCAGAACTGGTGTGGTCCCTAAAAAAATGTATATTGCAAATTTTCTTGAAAATGTGAGAAATTACTACTAAATTTCTATGCCCTCTAATGTCGTAAAAAAAAGACATTTAAAAAATGATGCCAACCTATAGTGGACATATGGTAGATGCTAGTTATAAACTATTTTGTGGTAAATTTTTGAACTTTCAAAATCACACATTTTTCCAAATTTTCACGAAATTTTGATATTTTTCACAAACAAACAAGGATTGTATGGATACAAATTTCTTACTAACTTAAAGCACAATGTTGCACGAAAAAACATTCTCTGAATCACATGGATAGGTAAAAGTGTGAAAAAGTTATTCTCACATAAAGTGACACATGCCAGATTTCAAAAATAGGGCTGTGTCAGAGAGGCCAAAACTGCCTTGGTCCTTAAGGGGTTAAAGAAACTCCAGGTCTACTATGCTCAGGGACCCACCAGGGGTTTACCCTATTCACCTGTGGGTCTGATAGAAATAAAGGGATTGTCCCACAAACCAAAATAAATATTTTCAAATGTCTTGAGTAGTGTTGAGCGATTATTATCGACAAAGTTGAAATCGGCACAGTTTTTATGTTGATCGAAATTTTTTAAAGATCTTTGCGATAATTTAGGTTAAAATCTGTGCATCATCTATTAAGATCGCGCCATTTTCGGCGCCTCCTGTCATTTTGGCGGCCAGCAAATCAGATTACAGAATAGAGCAGGGTGATATGTGTGTGCGACGTCATGACTGGGATGTGTATGGTTGCGATTGGCTGGAAAAATCACATGACCTCGTTTTACATAGAACAGCGTTTCCTGTTCAGCCTCAGTGTCTCTCAGCGTCTCAGAACAGAAGGACGTGTGCTCTGCTTGTGTCCAAATAGCTCAGCGAAATTATTCTATTTCTTCACAGAGAAACCTCTACTATTAGCTGTGATCCTTACAATTTAGTTAGATTAGAGATTGGAAGATTTTATGTAGTTAGGTAGAGGAATTTTAAAGGAGCATCTACCGCTTTTTAAAAGTCATGGGGGAGAGGGGGGGAGGGCCCCCGCGGGCGAACACAGACAAGCTCGATAAAGAAAACTGATAAAGTTCACCAAGCTTAGTGTAGACATTGCACTGCAATAGCTTTATTATTAACAGTTTTCTATTGAAATATTTCCTGGATAGGGGCAGCCTGAACTTATTTGGATACACATCTTTTCTAGTTACTACAGGTCTCTTTGTTAGGTGCAAAAACTCCACTTTTATTTTTCAGGGATACATTTCAGATAGGTGTTCATTTTCAATTTTGCCCCTTCCACCTTTGTTGATATATCCACCTTGCACTTAAATTTGAATCCAGCAATTTTATAGTCACCACAGGTGAATTGAAAGGTGTCAAAAATTTCTTGTATTATACGAATACATAAAGATACGTTTTTTTTTGACTTTGGCGCACTACAGCTTTGTTCATTTTAGGCAGCTTGCACTTAATTTGAATACAGCAATTTTATAGTCACCACGGTGAATTGATAGGTGCCAAAAATACCGTTTATTATCTGAATACATTTCAGATACGTGTTTTTTTTCACTTTGGTGCAGACCAGCTTTTTTGATAGATCACTTTGCAGTTAAATTTGAATCCAGCAATTTTGTAGTCACCACAGGTGAATTGATAGGTGCCAAAAATACCTTTTATTGGTGAATACATTTTAGATACGTGTTTTTTCACTTTGGCGCAGGCCAGCTTTGTTGATAGATCTACTTTGCAGTAATTTTGAATCCGCAATTTTGTAGTCACCACAGGGTGAAAATTTATAGGTGCCAAAAATACCTTTTATATCCGAATACATTTCAGATACGTGTTTTTTCACTTTGGCGCAGGCAAACTTTGTTGATAGATCTACTTTGCATTTAAATTTGAATACAGCAATGTTATAGTCACCATAGGTGAATTGATAGGTGCAAAAAATACCTTGTATTATCCGAATACATTTAAGATATGTGTTTTTTCACTTTGACGCAGGCCAGCATTGTTGATAGATCTACTTTGCAGTTAAATTTGAATCCAGCAATTTTGTTTTGATTTGAGGGATTTGAGAATAGCTGTGATTTGCCGTCTTTTAATAAGAGACTTTCCAAAACTTTTCCATACCTTCTCAAATTTTTATATTTCTGAACATGGAGCGAAATTCAGGTGGTAAGCGAGCAAAGAGGGGGGTAGGACATGGAGGTAGAGGTACGAGAGAAGGTGCTCCTTCCAGTGCTGGCGACAACACGCATGCCAGCGGATCGTTAGTTGCAGGACCGTCAGGCCTGTCATCGCTGGGTCAGGGCCCTGTGAATCTCAGTAACGAACAGCGTCGCCAATCTGTTCTTCAGTGGTTAATGCAACTGCAGCTCATCTTTAACAAAGCTAGCAATCCCCGTATTGAGACAACCCATTTAATACAATTAAAAAAGAGAAACAAAGACATGGTGGGATTCCATCCTATTTTAAAAATGTGTTTTCTAGAATTAAACTACTAAAAAACTTGCATGTACAAAATAGCTGGTAAAAAAATTCCTCTGAATTGTACAAGGGAGGTACAGGAAAACTTGACCAGATGTAGGTTATTCAGAGGACATGGAGTTTTGGAGCACGGACAGAGAACAAAGTACAGAGACACTTTCCTCCAGCACATTGAGTAAAATAAGAAAAAGAATGCCAAGAAAAAGGGCACCTGCGTGGAACAGGAGCGTTAACCACCAGTATTTCCAAGTGAAGCTCAATTGGTCCGCACTCATATGGAGGGGCAAGCGCTACCCAGGACAGGGACAGTATATGTCCAGTGAAACTAAAATGGTGGTTGAAAGACTCCTATTTCCGGCACTTTTTAATCTGTGGGTCAGACAGGTTTAATGGTCATTCTGCGGTACAGGACAGATATAGTCAATGTCCAGTTCAACTAAAATGGTGGTTCAAAGACTCCTTTTCCCGGCACTTTTTAATTTGGGGGTCAGACAGGTTTAATGGTCATACTGCGGTCCAGGACAGGTATAGTCAATGTCCAGTTCAACTAAAATGGTGGTTGAAAGACTCCTTTTCCCGGCACTTTTTAATCTGTGGGTCAGACAGGTTTAATGGTCATTCTGCGGTACAGGACAGATATAGTCAATGTCCAGTTCAACTAAAATGGTGGTTGAAAGACTCCTTTTTCCGGCACTTTTTAATCTGGGGTCATGCAGGTTTGGGGCTCATGCTGTGGCCCAGGACAGGTATAGTCAATGTCCAGTGAAACTAAAATGGTGGTTGAAAGACTCCTTTTTCCGGCACTTTTTAAATGTGGGGGTCATGCAGGTTTGGGGCTCATGCTGTGGCCCAGGACAGGTATAGTCAATGTCCAGTGAAACTAAAATGGTGGTTGAAAGACTCCTTTTCCTGGCACTTTTGAATCTGGGGGTCATGCAGGTTTGGGGCTCATGCTGTGGCCCAGGACATGTATAGTCAATGTCCAGTTCAACTAAAATGGTGGTTGAAAGACTCCTTTTTCCGGCACTTTTAAATCTGGGGGTCATGCAGGTTTGGGGCTCATGCTGCATTCCAGGACAGGGATATTCAATGTCCAGTTCAAGTAAGATGATGGTTCAAATCATACTGCCTTCTGGCACTTTTTAATTTGTGGGTGATGCAGGTTTAAGGGTCAGGCTGTGGTACAAGACAGGGATAGTGAATGGTCTGTGACTTTTTTTCTGTGGCTTTTGTAACCTAAGTGTGTTGCCTAAGATGTAGCACGTATCCATTTGACTGTTGTGGATGTTAATTCCAGCTTCTCCAGCCCTGTTTGGGTGTAAGAATGAAGGTGTTGTTGCTCTCCCATAGACTTTAATGGTCATCGCTCATAATCGACCACTCACTATCGACTATCTTGTCGATGATGGTCGACTATCGACCATCGACCGATGTCGATGGTCAACGTAATCGCTCAAAACTAGTCTTGAGTTCTAATTTTTCTCCATGTGCTATTTTCGATGATACTCTGTGCTCATCCTGTGGTATAAATAGCCTCTCTTCTGAGCGGAAATTCATGTTTTAACCCCTGCCCTTTTTCGTCTTCCAAGAGTGATAACTTTTTTGTTTTTCCATCTACATAGACATGTAGAGGCTTTTATTTTGCAGGACAAGATACACTTTCTAATGGTGTGATTGACTGTACCAGAGAATATGCTGGGAAACAGCAAAAAATTCTGAATGGGGCGAAATGTGAAAAAAACATATTTGCAACATGTTTTTGGGAGTTTTGTTTTTACGGCATTCACTCTTTGGTATAAACAATGTCTTATCTGTATTCTGCTGGTTGATATGATTCCAGCAATATCAAATATGTAGAGTTTTTGCTTTGTTTTAATATGCAAAAAATTCAAACATTTTCTATCTTTTAAATTTGCGCTGTGGTGCTATTTTCTGCAAATTAATAATTTTTTTGTACTTCCATCTATGCACCGCAGTGAGAGGGCATTTTTTGCAGGCTAAAGTATACTTTTTATTGGTACCATTTTGGGATAGACACAGGTTTGAGATCCCTTTTTTATTCCAATCTATAGGAGACATAAAATGACCAGAAAAAACATTATGGTGGGGTATGGAATTTTTTTCTTGTACGGTGTTTATTGTTTAGGATAAATTACGTTACATTTTAATAGGTCTGAACTTTATGGACATGGCAATAGAAATTATGTGTAACTTTTTTATTATTTTATTTTATTTAAAAATTGCAAAAGGGGGGTGATTTAGAAGGGGTTACTTAAATGGGTACTCTCATCATGCTGTTTTCCCGAAGCCTGCTTTTCACAGCCAGCTTCAGAATTCCGCTTCCTGTTCAAACTGTGGGTGGTTCTAAACCAGTGATTGAAATTTCAGCTCTGACAGGCACAATACATGCCACGGTCCTCGCTCTTGACCTTGGACACACTCATGGCAGCACTCCCCATTCCACCCGTTACTTACCTCTCCTCGCTCCAGCTCTCCACCTATCATCTACTTCAATCCTTCAAATGCGAACCCACTCCCTTGAGTGTTTGTGCGCATGCTCTTTGAAATTTAAAGGGCCAGCGCACTGATGTCCTATCACCAGTTGCTCACTGGGTCGCTCACTCCTAAACTCCCTGCCAGTTTGTTGATGTGTTTTACCTTGTTAGTTTGCTAGTTCTCCATTGCTATTCCTGGATTGTGACCCTGTGCTTTCGGCTTTAACTACTCTTTGACTGCTGCCTGCCCTGACCTATCTGTATGTATTTCCTGATTATGTTCTGCCTGCTGCCTTCTCTTCTCGCCAGTTACCTGATTACACCTCCGTCTGCTTATATTGTACCATGTAGCACTTTGGCTGTCACAGCAAGTGGCCATGTCAAGTGTAGCAACCTGGGAGTTTCTACAATGAAGTCCAACCCACCTTGTGGCAGGCTGTGGTGAAAACCGGGCTGCTCCTTAAACTCCACTCCCTGGCATGCTTCCAAGTCATCCAAGTAACCCAGAGGATCCACTACTTGAGTTTGTCACAGTAAAAACTGTCCATGGATCCTGCCAAGACCTCGTGATTGAAGTGACCCCTCAAGGCCTTTAACAAGAGCAACTTTTTGAGATGCACAGGACATAGCTGCCTGTCTCCTGGTGCCCGCACCTGTGGTGATCCCTCCTCCAGCTGCCACCACTATCCCTGCTCTGCATCTGCCACTGACTCCACGCTACAATAGGAATTCCTAACCTGCATTGGTTATCAGGACTAAAATAAGATCACCATCAAAAGCCAGTCCCCATTGACCCTGATCTCTGAGCTCATTGATCAACTACAGGGGGGCCTAGATTTTAACCAAGCTCGATTTGTGACTAGCCTGTTATTTAATCCGTGATGGGTAGTTCGAGTACCTTGTGATGCCTTTTGGTCTCTACAATGCTTCAGATGTCTTTCAAGACTTTGTCAATGTCATCTTCTAAGACCTCTTAAACATCTGTGTCATAGTCTATCTTGATGACATTTTTATCTTCTCTCCTGATCTTAAG
Source organism: Phyllomedusa bahiana (assembly GCA_025379985.1). Taxonomy (NCBI): domain Eukaryota; kingdom Metazoa; phylum Chordata; class Amphibia; order Anura; family Hylidae; genus Phyllomedusa; species Phyllomedusa bahiana. The sequence goes on along the minus strand of JAODAL010046436.1, from coordinate 8,179 downwards.
TCTCATCATGACCATGTGCAGCTGGTTCTAAGATACCTATGAATCCATCAACTCTACGCCAAACATGAGAAATGTATATTTGAACAGATCACTTTGTTATGGGGTACATCATCTCAGATAAAAGTTAGCAGATGAATCCTGTAAAATTGTATGCTGTTCTTCAATGGACACAATCTGTTGAGCTTTGGGCTATTCAAGGCTTCCTGGGGCTTGCAAGTTATTATGGTAAATTTATTCCCCCCCTTCTCGACCCTGGCGCTGACCATAGTGGCTTTAACCAAGAAAAGTTGTAACCCTAAACTCTGTCCTGACCTGACCGGATCCATAAAAACCCTGAAACAGTAATAACACAGAAGACTCTTATATGCAAGACCAATACCTGCATTTTTTCTCTAAAACCTTCTCCCCTGTGGAAAGAAAATATACCACTGGGGATCGAGAATTGCCGGTCAATAATTTTGGCTTTAGAAAGTGGCTCGATTTGATTTCCTGTTGCACTTTAGGCCATTAGTGAAGAATGTGGCCTCTCTCCCGTTCCTCGGATATTGCTGGACTCGACTCCACATGTCAACACATTGTTCCCCCGGAACGCCTGATAACCGCAGCTCCCATCAACCTCCAACAAATCCCTCCAGGGAGAAGTTTCATATGTCCAGTTCTAAGACAAAAAATTCTTAAATGGGGTCACTCATCCAAGCTAGTTGGTCATTCAGGAATTTGAAAATCTTTATTATTGATCACTCAACAATATTGGTGGACTAATCGTGTTTAAAATGTCAAAAACTTCTATCTCGAGTCTGACAAGATAACGAGTAATTGCTCCTTCAAGCAACTTCTCGAACCAAGACTTCTGTGGATAGGAAGTGAAGATCTCCTCCTGTGTTTCATCCTGAAAAGGAGGTGTGGCTATATGCAAATACATTCGCTTGAAGATTCCCAGTCTTAAGCTTGACTCAGGCTTCCTAGGACTTTTTCTCGGTCCTTCGTCAAGTCAAGTTCCAGCACACCGCTGATGTTCTATCACCGGTTGCTGGACCCTTTATTAGGTCACTTCCTTCTACACTCCCTGTCAGTTTGTTGGTGTATTTTTCCATTAGTTTGCTAGTTCTCCATTGCTACTTCTGGATTCTGACCCTGTGCTTTAGACTTTGACTACTTTTTGCCTGCTACCTGCTCTGACCTATCTGTGAGTATCTTGATTACATTCTGCCTGCCGCTTTCCCTGACCTTCCCACCAGTGACCCGAGTTCACCTCTGCCTGCTCCTACTGTACCATACAGCACCTTAGCTGTCACCATGTGTTGCCACATCAGGGGTAACGACCTGGGAGTCTCCCGCAGTGAAGTCCAAGCCGCTTTGCAGCAGGCTCTGGTGGAGACTGGGGGCTTCTTAGACTGCTCTCCCTGGCATGATTCCAAGTCATCTCTCCTGGTGACCCAGAGGATCCACTACCTGAGTTTGTTATAGTAACTTAGATAAACAAGCTTCTGTTTTACTAATAAGACACAGCAGAGAGTGATATTGCCATGGTCGGACAGGCCAGCTGGAGCAATGAGAGCAGAGAGAGAGATGGTCAGTTACCTGGAGAAGCTTGTGTACACAAGCAGGAGATATTCTCTAGCTCTAAAACAAAGCAAAATCAAAAGAGCAATATATTTGGTAATAGTCCTTATTGACCTCTGCCTACATGTTTAAAGCTAATTATTGTAGTGCAAAATCCCATTTAAGAAGACAGGACCAAAGGGATGTGGCTCTGAAAGCCACACCTATGTAATCACCTGATCTTCGCACAGAGCTGTGAGTGGAAACACAAAGCTACTGAACTTCCTGTCATCAAACAACTGATGTATAACTGCAAGAAGCCCATAGAAAATGTATTCAAAGTACATTACAAAGTGCTGAACTGAGCTGGATTTTTTGAGTTTGAGATGACAAATTTAGATAATTTAGATATTCTACATTAATAATTTCTTTATTTTCTAGACCTGGGATAGTTTTTAATACAAATATCTTTATAGCCATATTTTTTTATTTTTTTCTCTCTTTCCCTCTCTCTCTTTCTCTCTCTCTGTGTATATCTATATATACTTTCAAATTATATTAAAATCTAGGTTAATGAAGTATTATACTTTGCTCTTTCCTCTTGTTTACAGCATTTAAGCTTTTTGATAACCACGGAATTGGCTGGCATAAGACTTTTTTAGGATATGATTTAACAAATCATATTTACATTCAATGGAAGAAGCAAGGACACCCATTTGTAACTCAGAGTTTCTTCAATATGAAAGACCATAGCTACATCACTAATGAAATTGATCGACTTAGCGGAGGTGCTGACACCATTATTGTCATTGCTGTAGGACAACATTTCCGACCTTTTCCTCTTGACCTGTTCATCAGAAGAGTTCTGAATATTCGCAAAGCTATTGAAAATTTATTTTTAAGAAGTCCGGATACAAAAGTCATCATCAAGTCAGAAAACACCAGAGAAATGAATTCTGATGTTGAACGATTTAGTGATTTTCATGGATACATTCAATATCTCTTGGTGAAGGAAATCTTCAGAGGACTAAACCTTGGTGTGATTGACGCTTGGGACATGACCACAGCCTATGGCTCATATAACGTCCATCCACCAGAAATAGTTATTAAGAATCAAATCAATTTGTTTCTCTCTTATTTCTGTTAATTATATCAATGTTTGAGCGCTTTTTATTTATTATTGCAGAAAAAGAATTGGAAGTTTAAAAGGAAGACATTTTTGAATGATTTCATTAGACAAATTATTTAGAAAAAAAATAATTTTACTTGATATAAGTAGGACTGCCATGTAAATGAAAGATTTGTATGTCTTTATACCAATTGCAATTAAGTTATCTTGTCAGGTTGATATTTTATGTATTTTTCAGTGTCTATGTTTAATACTTGACCCTTTTGACTGAATTATAAAAATAGGTGGTGTAGAGTTTCTAATTTCATCTGCATCATAAGCAGCTACAGCACACTTAAATGGGGTCGTCTCACTACAAAGATTAGCTTTCAACATGTACTGAACACTATGGGCGACATGTCAGAAAAGTGGCGTTTCCACTCCAGCTTTAGGCGCATTAAATCAGTGTAAAGTGCGCCAGAAAGTTCGATTCCCTCAAAAATCTTGCACAGAAAACTTAATGCGCCTAAAAAGGCGTGGATTGCCGCACATATCATTGGTAGTGTATGTAATGCGCCTATCTAGGCGCATTGCATGATGGAGGTGCATTGCGCGATGGAGGCGCTTTACATATCATTAATGCGCTTCAATAGGCACATTGCGCGACGGAGGTGCACAACGCACCATATTTAGGCGCATTACAATATGTCGTGTCTGGCGTATAATATGCCTAGTTTTGGTGTACGACAGTTCATTTACACCAAGAATATGGTGTCAAAAGTGGTTTTGTCACAAAATAGACCAAAAAACTGGCGTTGGAATGTTGGGAAATGTCGCCCTAAATTAAGACATTTTCCAAATATATTGCTGTGTTAATTTTTTTGTGTTGAGGAACTACAAATGATTTTCTCTAGTTACCAACCTGTTTGTTTGTTCTCCCCTTCTATTTGTCTTATCTGAAAGCAGGGAGTGAAGTCATCACACAGGTCTCAGCACAGAACCACTGGCAGCCTGAGAGCTTGTGTGTTATCTGATCTTTCAGACAAAAGACACTAATTACTACTGTTTACTTTGGCTCTCAAGCTTCTCTAGACCTCAGCTAATGAGATTGTTTATCTAATTAGCAGAAGTCTGGATACATGATAGGTCATATGCTAATTACAGACAGCTTGACCAGGAAGTGACAGGATGCATGAATGAAATCATGCTGCTTTGCTCTATGAAACAGTGAGATGAGACAACCCCTTTAATGACTTGCCATAGTTGGGGTCTAATTACAGATTTTTGCATTCGGGTCCTAAAGCAGCTAGATAAAATTTCAATTGTAGCTCATGATCTGTACAAATGTCAAAGAAATTATCTGAAATTTTTAAACTTCCAAAAATTATATCTGTATTTTTTAAATTACATCTTCATAAACTGCCAGATTATGGTTACGGTATGAAAACATTTTTATGAGGAGATTCATTGATAAAGAGTTTGCAGTAATATCTACTTCTGGGACCTAAACTGTCCTAAAAGCCACTCTTTGACATAAGACCTACAATTCAGACTTCAATTTCAAGTATGTATAGAAAGTATGTCTTTGGCACTCTTCGGTTAAAAACGGGTGCACACCAAAATTTTTTTATGTCAGTCCTTTATGAAAACGGTTGCACACCGACACTTAATTTTTTAAATTCATAAAAAAAGTTTATTGAGTATATAAAATTACCATCCGGCTTCAAAAAACATAGGTTAGTATATTTTCTTTTTTTAATTTAATTAGTTTCGTTTATTCGAGTTTCGGTCCCTAATGGGGACCTTTTTCAATTGAATTTTCACAGATTTTTTTACATTTCCATTCGTTTCTTTAAAACTTTTTTTATAACCAAAGCGGCCGCGGGGGATGAAAGTGAATGGTCCCGGCCCATTCACACATCCGCGGCGCGCTTTTGGTAAAAAAAAAGTTTAAAAGAAAAAATGAAAATGTAAAAAAATCTGTGAAAGATTCCCAATTAAAAAAGGTCCGATTAGGCCCGAAACGCGAATAAACGAACTTTTAAAATTTAAAAATGAAAATATACTAACCATTTTTTTTATGAAGCCGGATGGTAATTAATATTTTTACTAAATAAATTTTTTTCTAGAATTAAAAACTATAAGTGTGTGTGAAAAACCCTTTTTAAATTTTCAAGTATGGAAACACCATTTCAGTGTTGGATGAGGGTCTGGGGCCCACAGGGATTTGATTTTGGGGGGCCCACCCTACTGTACATAAAATATTCCGGCCTCTCAGACGTAAATGCGTCCATTTTACAAAAATACATGTGCAAAACAAAACTGTAATTTTAGCAATGTAGCCCACACATTTGTCGTCTAACATATCTAGCACAGGGCAAATAGCCCCTCCATATCCCCCCCACTCCGACATACAAACCCCCCCCACATTTCCCTTTGGGGTCACGGCACCTCGCCCCCCCCTCTAAAATAAACACCAACAAGAAAAAAGTCTAACCCCTATCATAGGGTCAGGTTTCCCCACTTTTACAATCAGGGACACATGTACCTGCCTATATAATGCCAATATAACCTACAACACCCCATATAGAGACCACATAGAGGTCAACACCAATCAGTATAACCTACAACCCGCCATATAGAGACCACATAGAGTCAGGCCCCAGCTCGGGGTATAACCTACAACACCACCTATAGAGACCACATAGAGGTCAGACACCAGCTAAATATAACCTACAACACCACCATATAGGACCCAAATAAGGTCAACCCGCTGGGGTTATAACCTATAACACACCTATAGAGCCCCAAATAGAGGTCAGACCCAGCCAGGTTAACCACAACCCCATATGGGACCACAAGGGGTCAGGCACCAGAAGGTCACATCACATTACATGAATACAGCGTTGATCCAAAAAGGGGAATAAAATAATCCTGACCCGGGACTAACCGGAGACTCATTTGATGAGTTGTTCTTTTTCCCTCATGAGTTGTTTTTATTCCCTTTTCTTCGCATTCTTTCCCAAACCCCCGCCAGATGACTTGTCCCGGCCACAACCCATCCCTGCAGAAATTACACCAAATATCTTAGAATCCCAATTTTCCAGCATCTTTTTACCCTATTTCCACCTTTTACAAGTTTTCCAGGGGTGGGAGAGGGGGTACCACCATACTTAGGGGCCTAGTACCAAAGGGGGTTTGGGAGGTGGGGGAGAGGACTAACCCCCCTGGAGATAATGCTACAATATGGGCTATTCCCTCTCAATTAAAAATTACCAGGTAAGTAGACAAGACCCTAGGGAGGTAGGCAAAAAGGCAAGCCCCAGGTTATAGGCCCTCTTTTGGTAGTTGACCCCCTGAAAAGTTGGAAGCCGGGGCCCCGGTAGCTTTTGGGGGTACCTACCACGGGTGGGGGGTAAACAGCCCCCAGTTAGATAAGCAGGCCCCAGTTAGGCAAGTTGATAGGACGTTAGGTTGGGGACCCCATTAGGGAGGCTGAGGTTTTGGTGGTTGGTGATCCAATTAGTTAGGCGTAGGTAGGGGGTTGCCCCCAGAGGTAATTTGGTAGTTAGGGTCCCCCTTTTTATAGGGGTTCCCAAACAGTTAGCGACCCCCTTTAGGGAGTATAAAAAGGCAGTTAGGGCCCCCTTTAGGTAGTAAAGGGGGGGAAAGTTGGGCCCCTCTAATAGTATAAGACATTAGGGGTCTCCTTTAGGTAGTATCAGGGATTAGGGGTCTCCCTTTGGTAGTATACAGGATTAAGGCCCCTTTAGGTATTTTACAGGCATTTGGGGTCTCTTTTAGGTAGTAAACAGGTAGTTGGGGCCTCCTTTACTAGGTCAGGAAATTAGGGCCCACCCTTTACTGTGGCGAAGTCAGGGCCCCTCTTTAGCTAGTGTGTAGGTAGTCAGGGCCCCCCTTTTATTTAGGTAATTAGGGGGGCCCCCCTTTTTGGTAGCCGGGCCCCCCCTTTTTGTAGCCCGGGCCCCCCCTTTATGTAGCCAGGGGCCTCCTATTAGTCAGGGCCCCCTTAGTTTGCCAGGGCCCCCTTTATGTAGCCGGGCCCCCCTTTATTATCAAGGCCCCCCTTTGTTAAAGGGCCCTCTTTTTAGTCAGGGCCCCCTTTATTTAGCCCGGGGGCCCCCGTTATTCCAGGGCCCCCCGTTATGTACCAGGGCCCCCCAATTTTATTAGGGCCCCCCTTTTTGTACCAGGCCCCCAATTTGTAGCCAGGGCCCCCTTTTAAATAGTCAGGGCCCCCCTTTATGTAGCCAGGGCCCCTTTGTTAGTAGGACACCCCTTTTTTAGCAGGGCCCCCTTTGTTTGTTTAAGGCCCCCCCTTTATGAAGCCAGGGGCCCCCTTTGTTAGCCAGGGGCCCCCTTTGTTATTCAGGTCCCCCTTAATTAGTCAGGGCCCCCTTAGTTTGCCAGGGCCCCCCTTTATGTAGCCAGGTCCCCCCTTATGTAGCCAGGGCCCCCTTTAGGTAGTCAGGCCCCCCCTTAGTTAGTCAGGGCCCCCCTTTAGATAGTCAGGGCCCCCCTTTATGTAGTCAGTGCCCCCCCTTTATGTAGCCAGGGCCCCCCCTTTAGGTAGCCCGGCCCCCCCCTTTTGATTAATCAGGGGCCCCCCCTTTATGGTTTTGCCCGGGGGCCCCCCCCTTTTTGTAGCCAGGGCCCCCCCTTTTAGATAAAGCCCAGTGCCCCCCTTTAGGGACCAGGGCCCCCCTTTAGTAGCCAGGGCCCCCCCTTTTTTACTAGGGGGCCCCTTTTGAGCTAGGGCCCCCCCTTTTAAAAGCCCGGGCCCCCCCCTTTTTTAGCCCGGGGCCCCTTTTCATAGCAAGGGGCCCCCTTTAGATACCCGGGGGCCCCCCCTTTGTTACCAGGGCCCCCCTTTTTGTAGCCCCCAGGGCCCCCCTTTGTTAGCCCGGGCCCCCCCAGGTAGTTTAAAAAAAAAAAAAAAAAAAAAAAACCACTTTCCCGGGCCCGGCTCCCGGCCGCCCGGCTGGCCGCTACCCCCTACGGCCCGCCCTGCATAGGCGGCGCGGGGAAGTTACGTCACTGCACCGCCTACATCAGCAGTAGGGGTCGGCGCCTGGCAGGCTGAAGGCCTAACGCTTTCAGCCTGCCAGGGAGATCAGCAGGCCGGTCTCTGGACACTCGGGACACAGGGCCCGGGGTTTTAAGACCAAACCGGGCCCGGGGGAAACCGGGGGGGCGGTGGGCCCGCCTCCGGGGCCCACAGCGCTGAGGGTTCCCACCGGGGATTCACAGATGCCCCGGTGGCCCCCCCAAGCTGCACCATTTTACCCCAAAAATATTAATTAATAGGGACATTTTTATTTTTGGGCAACAGTATGAAAGGGGCTGCATCTTTGTTGGTTATTCACGCCAAAAAAAATGTGGATCCCCTATAGATATATGAACATCCTACGCAAAAACCCGTGCCAAAGATTGCTTGCGCCAAAGATATCGCCAAAAAAATGCTAGGCTATGTATGCAAAGGGATTACCACACACCAGTTTAAACCCA
>JAODAL010046435.1:0-30916 GCA_025379985.1 Phyllomedusa bahiana | reverse complement strand
GTGGGGCTGCTGGGTGGGTACCTAAATTAATAGGGGGTGAAGAAGACTCAGGTTACTGCTGATGGGGCTGGTACTGCTCCTAACACCCCACCCCTCCACAGCAGCCATGGCAGTGGTACATGAGTGCTGATGAATCACCCGGTCAGACCTGCTAGAGGATGGATGATGGCGCAGATAGGCAGCGGGAAACTGACTTTTATAGGATGTATCTATAGTACTTGAGTTTGTTCTCAGTCTTGGCAGGTGAAAAAATGCCCCCATTTGGGACCGGTAACGAGGGTCCAAGAGGGTGGAGAGCTAGAAGTCATCCCTCTGCCGGATGGTGACGATTCAGCGGTCACTAGCCAGGCAAATAAGCATGCATAGGGCCATCTGCGCAAGTGCCTCTGAGGGTCTCCATCTCCACTGTATACTGCCACGGTGTGTCTGGGTCATCTGCCTCATCTTCCTAATCCTCCGGCTGCTCCTGTTCCTTTCCTGTCACCTGAATAAAAAAAACACTCATTTCGCCAGACTTTTGCTTGTGCTTTTCCCTCCTCCTCCTCCAGTTCAGCCCCCACTGGACTCATGTGGCCGTGAGATGTAGTCGCCATGTCTCCAGTCCCCTGACCAGACAGATTTTGCAGCATCTGTTCCAAGACATGAAGCAGTTGAATGACGTTATTCATCCCGAAGTCCTGGCGACTGACAAATAACGTGGCCTCCTCAAAGGGTCTGTGCAAACGGCAGGTGTCCCACATGAGCTGCCACTGGCTGACAGAAAAATTACACAGTGGATCTCTGTCCCCTTGGATCATCAAGAAAGTATTAATGGTCTTTTTCTGTTCATAGATTTCTCCCTGTTTTGCCCTGTTCAGCGGTTTCGCCCTGTTTTGCCCTGTTCATAGGTTTCTCCCTGTTTTGCCCTGTTCATAGATTCTCTGTTCTGTTCAGCGAGGGTGTGCTTGGTAGTGTAGTAATGTCTAAAGTGCTTGCAAAGTTTCCTGACCAGTTTTCTGAATGGTGCATAGTCCACCACTTGAAAAGGGAGGGACAGCAGTACCACCAACTTGGACAGGATCACGGTCAGGTTCTGCACTTAGGATGGCTACACGCATATGCTCTACTTTGGCAATCGATGGGAAGAACAACTGCTGGCACCTGAGTGGCGAGGGCAGGAGCTTGGACCGGTAGATGATGTGAAAGACAGACAGTTGTCTTCGGCAGAGGTGGTGGAGCCTTGACTGCTTGAAATGAGAGGCGTGCCTCTGGGTGCTGCTGCTGTTGCTGCGACAGCATGGACCACCACATCTGAGACATGTTTCTCCCAGGCCACTATATGGTGATGCTGCATGTTGATGCAGGGCTGTGGTGCCAACATTAGGTCCGTGGTCACGCTTTACTTTCTGCCCACAGATTATACTTAAATCCATGTTCGCCTCCTTTAGTGTCTTGTCAAAAAACTGCCACACCGCCGAGTAGGTGATTTTACCACCAATGCTCTGCACTGACTGACTGTTACCGCCCCTGCCTCGGTGAGCCCCTGCGCTGCTGCTTTCTGGGAACTACAAAGTAGGTGGTCTAGCCATTTGCCTCCCGACCTCGCACTGCTTCCACCCTGCTGACTCCCGGCCACACTACCGACTTGCCGGCTACACCACTGTCTGACGGGCAAGCTGCCACTCTCTTCTCCCGATGATGATGATGAAGCCCTTGCTTCCAGGGCCGGGACGATGGGTAGTCGAAGGTAGGCGACCGCCTAGTTCGCCACTTCATAAAAGGGAGAAAAGGGGGCGCAAGGAGGCATGGAGTGGGCTGAATTTTCCATTTGGGGGGCACTTTATGCCTTATTTAACTAGGGCACCAGAATACCTTGTCCCAGCCTTGCTTGCTTCACCCGGCTCCCATGTGCGATCGGCTAGTGTTTGCCTGTAAACCACCGTCCTCTTTAATGGTGTCGCTGTACAGAGCCTGACCACTCGCAACATAACCCCCCATGCCACTCTCTTCATCACTACTTGCCCATTTCTGCAAGAAGCAGCGGATGTTTTTCTCACCTTTTTGTTGCCCACTGTCCTCAAATAGTTTGTCTTCACTGTAAGAGGCCACAGCACATAGTAGTTCTCTGGCTGTGGGGAGTGAACAGGACAGAGGTGGGTTGAGGACAGGTGAGGGCCCCTGACCTGCTCCCAGGCAATGCCAACTAAATGTGTCTTACAGATGCACCGACTCTTTGCTGTGGTTATCAGTTGTCATCTGGGAGAAAGTGGATGACCTAGTGTGTGGTCAACACACGACCGCTACATGACACCAGAAGCTGCAGCCTCGTGGGGTGACCCCTGCTGTGATGTCCCCTTACTGTATTGCGACCTGTGCCTGCTCCGGGAGCTACTTTTGCGTTCTTTGTTACCCCATGTGATCAGGCACACTCACAACCCTCACAGTTTTAAGTGCACTCCGAAAATTCATCTTCTTAGACAAGCCTACCAAGATCCCTAATTGTTACCCCTCAAAATCTGTCACACATCACACATTTTTCACTTCCTGCATTTTGCCACCCGCAGGCACTTATCTGTATATAGATGTTTGGTTGGGATGGCAGGTTCATCCACTTTTTATGTATACTACCCTATATTTATGTAACATGGTTGGACCATTGTAAATCAAACACTTGTCACCCTTTGTTTCACACATACACCCTTATAGATTGTAAGCTCTTGCAAGATGGACCATCACACCTCGTGTCTGATTTTTAAGTAGCTTTTTTATAATGTAATGTCTGGTTTATCTGTGCTTATACCCTCTATATTGTAAAGTGCTGCAGAATATGTTGGCGCTATATAAATAAAGATTATTATTATTATGATTATTATTATTATTATTATTATTATTATTATTATTATTATTATAGTAGGGTCTTAACCCTCAGCTCAGTTCTTTCCATTAGCTTGTCAGGCTGTGTTCCCACTTCAGTTATTTGTTCAGTTTTGCCCCTGTAACTGCTCAAAGAAGTGAAGTGTGAAGCGATTCTAATAGCGACAGCTGTCATTTGCGTGTCATACTAAAACACAGCATTGTATGAAGACCAAACCACGCTCCCTATGCATATTTGAGCATGGCACAATGTTCTACAACACCCTACAGGCTCTCTACAGCCAGGAAATAGCTGTCTCTTAATGCGATTCACCACAAATAAATTCGGGTCGAAAAGAATTTTGCAGAAAAATTCAGCAAACTCAGCCAATCGAATTTTTGAGAAATTTGCCTATCTACTTATGACCATGTGATATTTCAGTTTTTCTTGTTTAATAAATTTGCAAAAATATCTACATTTCTGGTTTTTCTCTTTTCAGATGGGTGCAGAGTGTACATTAACCCCTTACCGACATTTGCCGTACTCATACGGCAATGTCGGGTAGGGGATCCCGCAAATTGACGTATGAGTAGTAACGGCGCTCATGAGAGCATCCGGGTTGTCTGGTGACATCACGATGCCCACAATGCATTGTGGGCAGCGTGACTGACAGTTGCCATGGAGACCAGCATACAGCGATAAGCTGTGTGCTGATCTCCTATTGCATGAATGATCTGATGATCGTTCATGCAATTCCCCACTGGTGAAAAGTGTAAAAAGTGTGAAAAAGTAAAAAAAAAAAAAAAGAAGTGTAAAAAAGTAAAACAAACACAAAAAATAAAATAAAAACACGTACATCGCCCTTTGCCCCTTTACAAACGCCAATCGCCCCAAAAAAGATAAAAAATAAATAAAGTACCCATATTTGGTATCGCCATGTGCATAGCGACCCACCCTATAAATCTGTCATGTTAATAAACCCGTACGGTGAACGCCGTAAAAAAAAAAAAGTCACAGAAATGCGATTTTTGTTCATCCCGCAGCACATTAAAATGGAGTAAAAAGTCATCAAAAACTCATATCAACATCAAAGTGATGCCAATTAAAATGTCAGTTCACCCCGAAAAAAAAAAAGGCCTTACACAGCCTGTATAGGGGAAAAATTAAAAAAGTTTTTTTGGCTATTAGAAGGGGAAAACGATGGGGGGGCTTTGGGCTGAGCAGGGAATGGGGGGAAAAGACGCCGTTGGGGATTTTCCCCCCGGTTTTTTGGCTCCGTTTTGGGGCCCAACAAAAGCCCTTTAAATTGAGCAAAAAACCCATCTGACCCGCCCCTAAATTCATCAGCCCAAAGAATTAAAAATTCCGGGTCCCAAAAAACCCCCCCTTCCTTTCACCCTTTACAGCCGGGGGTTAAAAAAACTAAAACCCTCACTCCAAGGGGCAGCTGGGGTTTACCCCGGCCCCAATTTTACTTCTACACGCTTGAAAAGGGGCCCTTTTTACTGTGGACAAACTCTAAAACCAAAACCTCCCCCTCCTTTGTGGGAATGGGGGACCAGCGATTTTGGGGGAAACCCCCCCCAAATTTAACCCCGACGCGGCCTAAACCGGGGTGAGATACCCCCAAAACCTTCGGTTTCCCCGACGTGTTGGGCGTTTCCCGTCCGGGCTTCGGGTCCGGCCCTCACCAAAAGTAAAGCTGCGGTAAAAATTCCCGCAATTGTGCGGGGGGCGCCGCTGTGCCGGTCTACTGCCCGAAAGCAGAGCCCCAAAATTTCCAAAAACCACCCTGCCCCCCTTTGCAGCGCCCCGGCTCCCGGCACCTTCGGTTTTTTCCCCCAACCGGGGGGGAAGGGTTTTGGCCGGTGTTGAGCGCCTCCGTCCCCGTGGGCCCTTTGTGGGCTCACCCCCCGAAAGTAAGGCTGCGGTAAAATTTCCCGCCAGTTGTTGTTTTTGTGGGCGCCGACTGAAGGCCATTTACTGCCCACCCCAGAGAAACACGCCCCGGGGAGCAGCTGGGGGCGCCCTGGCTCCCGGCATCCTTCGGTTTGGGCCCAGGGGGTTCGTGCGGTGTTCTGGGGGCGCTCCTTTTCCGGGGGCCCCTGTCGGCTCTTTGCCGAAGTAAGCTGCAGTGAAGTCCCGCAGTCTGTGCTGTAACCCCCGGACTGTGCCCGTAAACGGGCCTGCAGCAGGGGGGCACGATCTAAGCAGCTGCAGCCCCCGTCCCGGCCCGCCCCCGGCCCCTCCGTGGAAAAATTTAACTCCCGGGGTGGGATTTTAAAGGACTGGCGCCGGGCGCCTTGGGATTTTTACTTGGGGTTTCAGGTGGGGGTTCTATCCCCCTGAGTGACAAGGGTGAGGCCAGTTTCGGTATAATTCCTAAAATTGCTGCTGCGAACCCACTTTCTTAAACCCCAAAACAAATAGGTTTAACGGGAGCAGAATAAAACCCCAGTGGGGTTTTGCAAAATAACCCCCAGTTACGGGAAAAATTTTTTAAAACCCCAAAAAAGCTTTTACCACATTGTTTGGAACGTTACATTTAAAGGGCTTTCACTGACCCCTCGGGGCCCCAACAGTTTCTGCGATCTCCTGATACGCTAACAGCTCCCTTCCTCATTTACAGCAAGCTCTACACCCACATTTGCATAATTTGGGGAAGTTGCTATAATTCAACGCTAAAACCCCTTAGCCTTGAACTAAAGCCCCCCAACCCCCTGTCAACAGAACAGTTTGTTTCAAAAAAAAAACCTTTGTTCTGCAAAAACTCGCTCAAGCCTTCTTTTGTTTTTGGCTAAAATTTTTCAAGTTTCCCTTTTTTTTTTGCGGCCCAAAAAAAAACCTTAAAAACTGGAGCAGAGGCCCTGATTTTTGTTACTGGCACCCCTTAAATTTTAAGAGTACAATCCCAGTACCGGGAATTCCCTTCCCCCACCCCCCATAAAAACCCGGGTTTTTGGGAAACGGGAAAATCCCCAAACCCTGGGGGTTCCCGGAAAAGGCTTTTGGCCATCTTTCCCCCTGCGCCGAGGGGCCCCGGCCTTTACAAGGCAGGAGCTCTGGGGGGGGTCCCCCTTTCCCCTGTGGAGATTAAGGACTGGGTTTTCCCTCGGCCGGAACCCTCTGGAACCCCGGGAAAAGCCCGGATAAAAGGGTTTTTAGTTGTACTTGGACCCCCTGTAAAACCCCCCCGCACCCGAACTTTTTTCCGAATGCGCCCCGTCCAAACCTTTCCCAAAGTATAATAAAAAAATTTTAAAAAAAAAAATAAATAAAAAAATTTAATAATAAAAAAAAAAAAATAATAAATTTTTTAAAATTAAAAATAGCAAATCCCTTCACCATTTTATATATCAAACAAATATATAGTAAACCCTTCCTCTCTAAACCTTTGGGTCCTTCTTCAACAATGGGAGGCCCCTCAAAAAAAAAACCCAAAAAAAAGCCCTAACCCCTCTTAAAACTCCCGGAGTTCCTTTTTTTTTCATCTTCTCAGCCCAGCCCAATTGTTAAAAGAGGTTTCCAATTTTCCCCCCCTTCTCCACCCCCTTTCTAAAGGGGGTTTGAAGGGGAAATTTAGATCCCCCGGAGACCCATCTGGGGCCCCCAACCTATCCCCCAGGGCTTCCCTTAAGAAGATTTTTCCCCTTTCCACCGCTTACTCTTTTTTTTCCGACTGAAAAAGATGTTTTTTGGGGATCAAAAGGGCAAGATATTCATCCATTGCATCCCGACAGATCATATTAAAGGGGGAAAATGGCGGGACTTTGCCAAACCCCCAACAAGGGCCCCTGATGGATGCCAACACCCAAATTTAGAGGGGGAAAGTACAACGTTGAACCAAACAAAGTTAATGACCGGGAAAAGGCCCCGCTCCCCCCGAAAAATGTCGGGTTTCCGTGGCATTCCCGAACCCCGGGGTTTTCCCCTGATAATTAAATAGGATTTTTGTAGACCTCATGTCCTTGGTTCTCCCAAAACACTACTCTAAAAGAGCTTTGCATTGATGGGGAAAAAAAACAGAACCCCCAAAAACCCAAAAAATTTTCCCCGGGCCGCAAGTCCCACGGGACACCATTGCCAAAATTTCCTTTTTCTTTCCCGGGTAAAAGAGGATTTCCCCCGCTTTTCTCCTTTAAACTAAAAAAATTTCCCTTTTGAGCCCCTTGTTTATTTCCATATTTCCTGATCTCTCGCAGCAACCCATGTTAGGGAAAAAAGGGATTTTTCACCCTTTTTTTAACACCAAAGTCTTGCGAGGATTTTTGAATTCCAATTTTGGTGGGGTTTTCCCCTTTTTTTTAAAATTGTTTTGTAATAGAAAAGGTCCCAAGTTCCGTGAATTCCCCGGGAAGAGTTCCGGGTTTCCCCAAATTCGGGAACCCCCTTTTCCTTGGTGAGTTTATTTTCCGCCGGAAAGAAAAAATTCGTGGGAGATGATTACCCCTTTCTTGGGTCTGACCAAAGTATTTTTCCCAAATCTTGAAGCAAATAATCGGTAATTAGTTTAATTTCTTAATACCCCCTTTTAATTGGGGGCTCTCCCGGGGTAAAACTCCACTTTTTCTTGTTTTTTTATTGCCGGGATATCTGTTCCCTGCAGAGTAAAGGCCCAGGATTTTCCCCGTGTTTAATTTTTCCTTTTCCCGGGAAATTGGACTTGTTTCCCAAAAGGGTTCCAGTCCCGTTCGCCATCTTTCCATTTTCTTGTTCCCCTTTTCTGTTAAAATGTGTCTTATTGGGTGTTGTTTTGGTTTTTTCCGAAAAACTCTCAGAGGTTGAGGGTTTCTATACCAAATTTATGAAAAATTCATACTCTATTTTTTTAATTATTTTGATGTCTTTTTTAAATTTTTCCCTACAATTTTTATGGGGGGGTCTGAACTCCCCCTTTAAAACGCCCTTGCTTGGAGAGATTTTATTTAAATGGTGCGGACTTTGTTTGCCTTCGGAGCCCTCTTCAAACACGAAAACAGAAAAATTTTAGTTTAAAAACATAAAAAATTCCCGTTATTTTTAAAGCACTTTCCCCAAAAAAAAAAGGGGGGTTGTGGGGGATTTTAATTAGGAGCCCCATTTTTCTCTTTTCCAATTTCCATTATAAAACCCAAAGGTTTCGCTTTATTTTTTTAGTATGCCCCCTTTTAAAATCGTTGCCCAAAAGTTGAAAATTTTTTAAAGCCCCCTTAGGAAAAAAAAATTCCTTTTTTTAAAGGGGATTTAAAAAACGGAAAGGGACGTGAGGGGGGTGGCTTAACCCTGTGTGGGGGGATTAAAAACATTGTGGCGTGTAATAAATTTAGATAGATCCAGAACTAGAGGAAAGTCTGTCGGGAGCCTCCATTCCCCTTATTTCAGAAGAGGAGTTACATGACTTTTTGGGTTATTACACACTTTTCTAAAAAAAAGGACTACCCCTTTTTTTTTTTCTGTTTTTAAAAATGTCTTTCTCGCAAAGACTTTTTTTCTTGATAGATAAAAATAGTCCCTTAAACCCAAAAATTCTTTTAAATCCAAATTGGATATTTCCTGGTCAGTTTCCACGCCCCCCAGTGGGACTGGGGTATAAAAAAGTTCCCTCCCACTTCCCAGAATTTACCTTGGCTTTAAAATTAACTCCTCCTCAAGAATCCCAACAACGTCAGCTTTAAAAAAAATCGCCCCTTTTAAAACCTTTTTTGCCTCAATGTTCCCAAAACCGGGCCTTCCTAGGGAATAGTCTGGTTTGGGTGTCAAAATAGCTTTATTGGGGGGTTTTTTAAACCCAAGTTGGCGGGCGGGGGAAAAGAAAAAAGGGAAGGAAAAAGGGGCACTTTTTAGTGAGGTACTTGCTGCCCTTAGTAAAGCGGGACTCAGAGTTAAAGAAGACCCCATCCTCTTAGAAAAAAAGAAAATTACCCTAAATTTAAAAGAAAAACCTTAGTTTCCATATTATTTCAAAAATTACGAATTTAAAAATTTTAAAGCAAAAAATAAAAGTGGAAATTTTCCCTACAATGGTGAAAAACCCCAAAATTTAAAATTTTAAAGCTAAAAGGGGTTTTTAAACCCCAAAAAAGGGCACTTTCTGGGTTTTTTTCCCCCCTTAACCTCTTTTTCGGGGAGCCAAATTTTTAACCCCTTAAGATATCGCAACAACTTTGCAAAAATTTTTATTCAAACTTTATAATTTACGTTTTTTCTGGAGAACATGTCCGAACCGACTACCCCGATATAAACTTTTTCTCCATTTTTTAAATTTCCCCCTTTTTCACGGGAAAATTTAAAACAACTAAAACGCTTAAAAAACCTTTCTCAGTATCAGAAATCCGGGAAGGGCCCCTTTTTTTTAATTAGAAAAGTAAAAAAAGAAACCCGGGCCCCAGAGGCCCCCTCCCAAACAAAATATTAAAAAATTTTTCCCTCAGACGCCCCTCTCCTCCCACCCCCATTTCCCCTTTTGGGTAAAAACATTGCCCCTTGGGGGTAAACCCCTTTAAAGGGAAAACTTTTTAAAAAGCAACCATCACCACTATCCCGAACCCGGGAAAAACCCCTTAAAATGCCCCGCAAAATTATAGGCCCATCTCATATTAAACCCCGATATTAAACTTTTTCCCAAAAAAATTTATTGCCTACTTTCCTCAAAAGTTCTTACCCTCTTTTGGTTCCATTTCCAAGTCGGCTTTTTTAAAAAGGTGGGCAGGCTAGGGCCCGCAAAAAGACGCATTTTAGGCCCAAAGTCCAGATTGATTTTCCCTCCTCTGACAATGTTCTTTTTTATCACTCGGGCAGAAAAGAAAGTTTGACCGGGGGTAAATTTTGGTCGGGGATTTTCCGGTCGGTGTTAGAACATTTTGGATTTTCGGGTTTCCTATTAGCCCGAAATTCAATGGCCTTATACACCTGAAATTTTTCAGGTGCTAACTTTGGTTTCCTTCTTCCCCAATTCGACACCAAACCGGAAACCCCGACAGGCTGTCCCTTTCCCCTTTTTTAATCTTGTTTTTATGCAGGGAAACCCCTTTAGCAAAAATTTATTAGGTTTTTAACCACTCCAAAAAGGGAACTCACAGTTAAAAAGGGGTCCACCTAAAACCCGTTTTAAGCGGTTGAGGTGCTTTTAATTTTTCACTAACCCAAGTTCCTGATTGTAAAAAATTCTTAAACTTTTTAAAGAAAATTTTTCCCCCTCCCTTTTTTTATAAATTAAAATGTTTCCCCCAAAACAACGCTATTTACATTTAAATAATTGCCCCCCCAAAAAAAACCCTTGCCCTTAACCGTTTGGGTTTTTTAATTGGTCAGATTTTTTTTAACCTATTTGGGAAATTTAGGTCTAGCGTTCCCCTCTCAAAACCTTAGAGAATAATTATCCCATCTCAAATTTGTTTACCCGGGGAATCTGAAAATAAAACGCTTTTTTGCCTAAAACTTTTCCTGGTGGGCCCCAGAATAAATGTTTTTAAAATGCCCCCTTTTTGCCAAATTTAAATCTTTATTTGCAGCCCCGGATCCCATATCTGATTCCGCCACCTATATTCTTTAAAATGAAAAAAAGGTTATCCAAAATTTATAGGGAAAAGGGGCCCGAAAGACCTAGGTTTAAAAAGGAAACACCCCTTTTTCTATAGACATGCCCCAGGAGGTTTAGCGGGTCCCAAAAATTGAAGGTTTAAATAAAAGAAATTTTGGGAAAGAAAAGCCTTTTTTTTTTGGGCACCCCTTCGCCCCCTTTCCCCTGGGCCCAAAACTTGAATCCCCCTTCCTTTAAACCCCTCGCTTATTTAAAAACCCCCATTTACTACCCCTTTTCCATGTTAGGTTTTTTTCCTCCCCCTTTGACTCTGGGGAACAATCTTCCCTAGACTTTTTGTGGGGGAAGGCCCCCAAACACTGTGTTTCCCCCCATGGGTTCCCTCTTAATATGAAAAACTTCCCCCCTTGTGCACTCAACGGGGAATTTAAAAATTTTTTTCTTTCCATGCGGGGGAAAAATAAAATTTATATCTTGTTTGGCCCAAAACTCTTCAAGGACTCCTTTTCTTTGCTCTTTCTCCAAAACTTTTCTCCCATCCAAAAAAGGCTCCCTACTCTTTTTTTTTTCCCCAAAACCCTTCCCAACCCCCGCCCACCATCCAAGATCTTTAAATTTGGGCCCCCAAACCCCTCCCTTCCCCACCCCAGGGTTTTTTAACTTTTTTAGTGGGGGGAAATTTGGGTTTGTGGCAAAGGTCTTCCTGATTTTTCAACTTTATTATGGAAATTTGACAAAAACCCCCGAAAAATTTTCCCAAACCATCCTTAAATGGGGGGAAAAAAAACTTAATTTACGCCTTTCCCAAAAGTCAATGGCAAAAAAGCCTTTTCCCTCCCCCGCAAAAAACTAAAATGTTCTTAAACATTTCGAAAAATGCATAAAAATTAAAACTTAGATTTGGGACCTACCGCCCAAACCCGGTTGGGCTCAAAATTTCCCGGGGTTCTTCAGACTTATGTTGGAAGGGGGTTGGGGGGGCAGCAAAAGGGCGATGTGCTTTGTGGTGGGGTTGCCCCCCTTTTTAAGAAAAATTTTTTGGGTCTCAATTGCAAAATTGCTTAAACCGGGAAGGTTTTGCACAAAACTCCATCTTTCCTTTAAACCCGAGATGGCCGGTCCTAGATATAGGTCTGGGTTTTCCCTTTCCCACGCTTAGGAAAATATTTTTTTTTCATACCCTCATTGCAAGGGTAGGACGGCGATCGCTTCCAAAAGGGGGGCCCCTCTCCCCCCTCCCTTTCAGAGGGAATTTGCCGGCTTAAAAATTTAATTGTCATTTTGAAATTGATTAATTTTATTCCCCCGTTAATTTTGCCACAAAAAGGAGGAAAACCCGGGGGCCCTGGATTAACCTTTTAAAAAACTATATGAGTAAAGTTTTAAAAAAACAGGCTTTCCTTCCTCTTTAAATTTTCACACTCAACCCCCTCTCTTGGGTTCCCGTCCCTAGCAGAGACACATAAAGGGTTTTTTCAGTTTTTTAGTTACTGTTTGTTGTTTTTTTATTCTCGGCAAAAAAACGTATATTACGGGTTGTTTTAGCCCGTTTTACCCGTTTTTAAGTTAAAATACTGTTTAAAGGACGCCTTTAAAAATCTTTTACAAGGGGGTCGTCCCCACTGTTATTAAATTTTAATTGTTAAGTTTTCACCTTTAATAAATATGTTTTTAAAGGGAAAATATCGATGCTAAATATTTTTTTACTCAAATAAAACACTTTTTTTTTTAAAAAAAAATTGTGCTTTCAAAAAAAAAAAAAACTACATTTTAAATTGGGGAAACCCCCGTTAAAACGTTTTCACAAACCCCCAGAGTAAAAAATAATTTTTCACAGATTTTGCCGGGGGGAACGATATTAAAAAAAAAAAAAAATGCTTGGAAATTTCCCGTTTTTTTCCCCCCTGCCTTCCAAAAACGGATTTTTAAAAAGGAAACATTAAAAATCTTGTCCCCCCAAAAAATGTTAAACCAAAATTTTAAAACGTTCCCAACCCCAAACCCGCAAAAAAAAAATTCCCCATACGCTCCATTAAAAAGATGCGGGGATGCAAAAAAAAGGGGTTTTCCTTTTTAAAAAAAAAGTGTTTTTTATTGTGTAAAAGCAAAAATTTTAAAAAATTAAAAAAAAATACAAATGGTATCGCTGTAAAAAATCAAAAAATGCTGAAATTTAAAAATAGCATGTCAATTTTTTACCGACAGGGGGCCTCTGTTAAAAATAAAAAATAAAAAAACACTACCAGGATTGCTGTATTTTGTACAAAAATGCCTCACCAGAAACCTTAATAAAAGTGATCAAAGCATTCACCATGCCCCCCGTATAATGTTACCAATATAAAAAAAAACATCAACTCATCTCATAAAACTCGCCCACAAGCAGCTCATATGCAAAAAATTAAGAAAGCTTTGGCTGTCAGAATAGGACAAACATAAAAACGCAACTTTTTATGAAAACGAGCTTCTATTGTGTAAGTAAATGAAAAAATAAAAAAACTATATTAAAATTTAGATCAATTTGAAATTGTACCGAACTCCATAGTAAAGTTACTTCCTGTCATTTATCCCGTATGGCGAGATACTGTAAATAATGAAGCCAAAGAACAATGGCGGACTGCGTTTCACCCCTCCATTTCCATGGCCCAATGCTAAAAAAAAACTACGGAAACACCTGTTGCACACAAAATGCAAAAAAATACACCCTTAGATGAGATCCCTGAGGTTGGGTGTTGAATCCAAAAATGGGGGAGGACACTTCTGGAAGGTTTCACATGTTCTATTACTTTGGGGGTTTTGCAGATTGCGACATGGCCCCACCAATATCTGTGGTGCCAAAAAGCCAAATAGCGCTCCCTCTTGTACCCCCTGCCTGCGCCCAAACAGAAGTTTACACCCACTTGTAGGGTCTTGCGACTTGGCAGGAAATCTGCGTAAACAATTATTGGGATTTTTTTTTCACAGATTACTTTGTAAAAATTAAACATTTTCAGGTTAATTGCAGATTATTGAAAACTATATATTTTTTTTATTTTTCAGAGCCGAACGCTAAAAAATTTGTGAAACGTCTGTGGGGTATTCGATATACTCACTTACACCTCTGAGATAAATTCCGTAAGGGTTGTAGTTTCTCAATATGGGATCTTTCGTTTGGGGTATTTATTACCGTTTTGGAACCTTGGGTCGTCTGCAAATCTGAAATAGCCCTTATTAAAATCATAATGAAAAAAAATGAGGCCCCAGAGTACCAATAGGTGCTCCTCCTTTCTGGTTGAGCCAAATAATTGAATAGGGCCACATATGGGTATATCTCTGGAAACAGCAGGAATCTGGGGAATCAATTTTTAATTTGAATTTTCCCTTGATCACCCATTTAACGTATCTTGTCAATGTTTTAAAAAATTTAAAATCTGCAAAAAAAGATGAAAATTTTGAAATTTTCACTTCCACTTTGCCTTTAATCCGTGAAAACACCTATTGGGTTAATAAACTTCCTAAAATGCGGTTTTGAATACTTTAAAGGGTGTAGTTTCTTTAGATGAGGTATTATGGGGGTATCTTACTATGGTCATCAAAGTCACGTTAGGAACTGGGAGATCGGTCCCTTAAATAATGTATATTGCATATTTTCTTGAAAAATTTGAAATTACTAATAAATTTATAAAGCTCCCCCTAATGTCGTTAAAAAAACAAAAAAGACATTAAATAAATTATGCCAAATACAGCGACATTTATGGTAGATGCTAGTTATAAACTATTTTGAGTGGATATTACTGTCCTACATGCAGAAATTTTTGAAATTTTGAAATGGGAAATTTTTCACATTTTACACAATAAAATTTGATATTTTTCAAAATAAAACATGATTTTTTGACCAAAAATTTATATACTATCTTAAAGCACAATGTGTCACGAGAAAACAAACTCTGAATCACATGGATAGGTTAAAGTGTCAAAAAGGTTATTCTCACATAAATTGACACATGGACAGATTTCAAAATATTGGGCTTTGTCAGAGGAGGCCAAAACTGGCTCCGGCGAGGGTAAGGGTTAAGTAATGAGCAAAAAAATGAACTTTTTTGATCTTACTAAATGGCTGCAATGAAACAAAGAGTGAAAAATTTAATGAGGTACTGAATTCTTTCCGTACCCATTGTAGATTTAAATCGAGAAGTCTCTGTCTTTCCTTAACGTGTGTTCTCCAATTATAATCCATTCCTGGTTTTAGCAAAAGAGATAATTGAAAGCTATCAGAGGAAAAATTGTCTATACTAAGGGTGCTCTCTTCTCTAAGAGATGATCGTCTGAAGTCTTTACTCTTATTGTATTAGTCAGTATTTTATTTGAAAAAATATTAATACATGGACCTAGATCATTGCTAACTGATCAATTAAGGCAGATTTTAGATCAGGTTTGAGACAAAGAACTTTGCGCCTAATTTCATGCGCCTAACAGTAGTGTAGAATGTGTCTGATTTATGAACCCACTCTACAGCGGGTGATAAATCAGGTGCATTCCAGCTCTCGGGCGACAGTTCGGGATCAGGCATACCATTTTGAAAGTGGTATACCTGTTCCAGCTGTAATGCGGCCAGAAATACCCTAGCAAAGCTACAAAGACGTAGCTTCGCTATGGTTCTAGTGCGCCTCGCCTCCCCAAGATCGAGCGCGTTACAAAGCACCGCAGGCATTATGTAATGTGCCCCGGAGTGGCGTGTGGGAAATTTAAAAATGTATGTACGGGGCTGCGCCTGATATCGGGCTGTAAACACGCCAGATATCTGGTGCAGCCCCATTCATACGTGTCGCCCTTTATGCCTATAGCTATCTTAAGAGACAGAGAGCATTCTCTATTTTTCCGCTTAAGTGCAGTAAGTGCCACTGGAAGATGAGTGGTTTATATAATGTATAGAAGACTTATCTGTGGATGTGAGATTACTTATGTAAACTATATTAAAGTGCATTTCATAGACAAAAAGCAGTTAACAGATAACAATTGCTTAAAATGAAAAGTTGAAAAATTGGTAAATGTAGGTGCTTTTCTAACTGTTAGTTTACAGCTACCAAAACTGATCTTTATACCGCCAGTACAAAGAGAGCTGGAGAAGGACAGTACCAATAAAGCCAAATTATTACCACATTTGGTGTTTACATTGAACCAGATGCATATGTCTGCCATTGGATGTAATGTAAAAAAAAAAAAAATTATACTGCATGACATACAGTAGGTAACAAAAAAAGTATTTAGTCAGCCACCAATTGTGCAAGTTCTTCCACTTAAAAAGATGAGAGAGGCTATTAATGGACTCATAGGTAGACCGCAACTATGAGAGACACAATGAGAAAACAAATCCAGAAAATCACATTGTCTGATTTGGAAATAATTTATTTGCAGATTATGGTGGAATATGAGTATTTGGTCAATAACAAAAGTTCATTTCAATACTTTGTTATATATCCTTTGTTTGCAATGACCGAGGTCAAAAGTTTTCTGTATGTCTTCACAAGGTTGGCACATACTGTTGCTGGTATGTTGGCACATTCCTCCATGCAGATCTCCTCTAGAGCAGTGATGTTTTGGGGCTGTCGCTGGGCAACACGGACTTTCAATTCCCTCCAAAGGTTTTCTATGGGGTTGATATCTGGAGACTGGCTAAGTCACTCCAGGACCTTGAAATGCATCTTACAAAGCCGCTCCTTTGTTGCCCTGGCGGTGTGCTTGGGATCATTGTCATGCTGAAAGACCCAGCCACGTTTCATCTTTAATGCCCTTGCTGATAGAAGGAAGTTTGCACTCAAAATCTCACAATACATGGCCCCATTCATTCTTTCATGTACACAGATCAGTTGTCCTGGTACCTTTACAGAGAAACAGCTCCAAAGCATGATGTTGTCACCCCCTTGCTTCAAAGTAGGTAAGGTGTTCTTTGGATGCAACTCAGCATTCTCTCCCCTCCAAATATGATGAGTTGTGTTTCTACCAAACAGTTCTACTTTGTTTTCATCTGACCATATGACATTCTCCCAATACTCTTCTGGATCATTCAAATGCTTTCTAGCATACTACAGATTGGCCCGGCTATGTACTGACTTAAGCAGGGGGACATGTCTGGCACTGCAGGATCTGAGTCCCTGACGGTGTAGTGTGTTACTGATGGTAGCCTTCGTTAAGTTGGTCCCAGCTCTCTGCAGGTTATTCACTAGGTCCCCCCATGTGGTTCTGGGATTTTTGCTCATTGTTCTTGTGATCACTTTCACCCCACTGGGTGAGATCTTGCGTGAAGCCCCAGATTGAGGGAGATTATCAGTGGTCTTGTATGTCTTTGATTTTCTAATTATTGCTCCCACAGTTCAATTCTTCACACCAAGCTGCTTGCCTATTGCAGATTCAATCTTCTCAGCCTGGTGCAGGTCTACAATTTTGTTTCTGGTGTCCTTCGACGCCTCTTTGGTGTTCACCAGAGTGTAGTTTGGATTGTGACTGTTTGAGGTTGTGGACAGGTGACTTTTATACTGATAAGTTCAAACAGGTGCCATTACTGTAATTACTGTATAATGAGTGGAGGACAGAGGATCCTCTTAACCCCTTCCCGACATTGGATGTACTCATACACCCTAGCGGTAAGTACGTTCCCGGAAATGGACATATGAGTACGTCCTGGCAAACGCGCAGGATTGCAGGCGAGCACCGCAAAATCGCGACATGGGACCAGCGGTATATTACCGCTGGCCTCATGTCGCATCACCCGAGGCTGGAGTGAGCTCTGGCCGTGGGTGATTAACCCTTCATTAACATGACACATCATGAAAATGAAGCTGCAGGCAGGAGGATCTCCCTCTGCTTGCGATCTGGCGCAGAAACGGCGCTCTGCGCCACTACTGTTCCACTCACCCGGCATACGCATGCTTTCTGAAAGCATCTGGGCTGTCTGGTGATGTCACCATGCCCACAATGCATTGTGGACATGGTGATTGATAGGCACCATGGCGACCAGTGCATAGCAGCAATGCTGTGTTCTGGTCTACTATTGTAACAGCAATCTGAAGATTGCTGTTACAAATCCTCTCTGGGGAAAATTGGAAAAATGTGAAAAAGTAAAAAAAAAGTTAAAAAAAAGTAGAACACAAACACAAAAAATAAAATAAAAACACGTACACTGCCCTTTTCCCCTTTACAAACGCCAATCATCCCAAAAAAGATCAAAAGGAAATAAAGTACCCATATTTGGTATCGCTGCGTGCGAAACAACCAACCATATAAATCTGTCATGTTAATTGACCCATACGGTGATTGCCGTAACGAAAAAGAAACAATCACAGAATTCCGATTTTTGTTAATTCCGCAGCACAAAAAATGGAATAAAAAGCGCTCAAAAACTCATATAAACGCCAAAGTGGTGTCAATTAAAATATTCATCCCACAAAAAAAACCCTTATACAGCTCTGCATATGGCAAAATAAGGAAGGGAAGATCTCTCCTTAGGGAGAGCACCTGTAAAGGTGTGTGGAGATTCAAAATTGCCTTTTTGCACTCCACGAAGCATCTGAATATCACAAGGCATTATGGGAAAGGAGATGAGAAACTCTTGCGCCCTCTTTTGGATGTAACAAATCCTCAATTTGCTTTTGACCCACTGGATCTTTGGAAAGCAAGAAGGGATAATTAGCCAGGCCAGCATCACTCATCTGTATACAGCCGTTTTGGGGTTTTGCCCCTCGTCAGTACAGAGCAGAGTGATGCTAGCTTGGCTGAGTGGGAGGCAATGAGTAGCTCAGATAGGGAAGATCTCTCCTTAGGGAGAGCACCTGTAGAGGTGTGTGGAGATTCGAAATTGCATTTTTGCTACTCATTGCCTCCCAGATCTTGCTTGTTTGTAGGTGCCAAATACTTATTTTCCACCATAATTTGCAAATAAATTCTTTCCAAATCAGACAATGTGAGTTTCTGGATTTGTTTTCTCATTTTGTCTCTCATAGTTGAGATCTACCTATGACGTCAATAACAGGCCTCTCTCATCTTTTTAAGTGAGAGAACTTGCACAATTGATGGCTGACTAAATACTTTGTTCCCCACTGTGTGTATTATGTACACAGTTGAATTAAAGTTTATGTTAACAACACTTTAAAAAAGTGGAGCTATTTTCTTGCCAAACATTTTGGCATATGTTTGCCCATTAAAGAATATAGGCTTGTCACTGTATCTCCTCAGCGTATGTACAAAGAGTACACCACAAACAAGGAGGGTGGAGACTTAGCTACATGTTTATCTTAAATTAATCATGTCCTCAAAGTAGATCTGATTTACCAATGAAAAAAATTTTTCTCATGTGGTTAGACTTTCTTTTATATCTTTTCCACTAGAATTAGTTTTGACAGTTAAAACTGTTCCTGCCACAGAAAAAAAATATATTATTTAATAATGTCTAACATTTAGATTATTTTAAAACAAAGTTACAGGAGAAAACAGAGGACAAACGTGATGTAAAATACTCCCCAAAGGTCTTTTTATGACCTGATGGGGGCACAGAATGTAAAATAAAATAATGAAAAAAGCCACACACACACAATAAAATTTTCTTAAAATTAATATTAGTATTCCAAATCACAAATTTTAGTCCTGCTCTTGACAATCCTGAAGGCCTCATGTATGAAAACTGTCTAGGTCTAAGGTTTTTTTTGTTGCCCATAGCAACCAATCAGATCTACCCTTTAACTTCATACAGTACTCTAAAAAAATGAAAGCGGAGCTCTCATTGGTTGCTATGGGCAACAAAGAAAGTCTTACACCAAGACAGTTTTTGTACATGGCCCAAAAAACTTAACATCACCTATATTTAAACCTTGAAATCCAAGTAACATAGTTACAAAACTTTAGCGACACTTTTGCTGTTAAAAAATAAATAAAAAATGTGAAAAACAAATGTATAAATTACATAAAAACAAAGCCAAAGAAAAAGGCAAAAAAAAACCTAGTAGACTAACGGAGTACGAATAAGCATTATTGCATTCACACCCCTGTATGCAACAGAAAAATATCCCTGGTCAGAAAGGGGCGTAAACGGCCGGGTCAGGAACTGGTTAAAAATTAAAACATAAACAAAACACATCAGTTACTGAGTAATATGAAATGTCAGCATGCAGTAGTGATCGAGAGATGTGGTCACTGGGGTCAGCTATATTTTAACACTATTTTATTGACTATTTTATTGACATTTTACAAAAGTAAAAATTAAACAGATGCTTTTGTAACTTTTTTATCCTCTATGAACTAAGAATTTTTGTATAAAAAGTGTACACTCTCAAAAAGATAAATAAGAACCGCTGCCATTGACAGATTAAATTATGGTTAAACTTTCATGGAGTTTTACTAAAACCTAAAACTTTGTTCACTGGGGCACAAAATACAGACACAAAAAATACAGAGGCACAAAGGAAAAAATTCTTTATCCTAAAGAAATACAAACATAGTTTTATAAATTAATGGCTACAAAACCTCTACTTGGTTAGATATTAAAGCTAAAGTTTTTGGAAGAGCGGAGATCCCTGAACCCTGAAAAAATGATAGTGTACAAGGCACACATTTTTTAGTTACTTCTTATTTGGTAAACATTTAGTAAAATCTGCATGTTATCTTAGTGCTTGTAGCGATTGCGTTCTGGCTATCGAGACTCGAGTGATAGTCGGTCCGCTATTCGAGTTAAGTTTTTTCGTTCTAGTGAGCATCGATTATGAGCGGATTACCCATTAAAGTCTTTATGGGAGAGCAAATACAAAACCTTCATTGATTACCACCCAAACAAGGCTGGAGGAAGCTGAAATTAACATCCACAACAGTTCAAATGGATACGTGCTACATCTTAGGCACACACTTAGTGGTTATATAAAGTCACAGAACAAAAGTCAAGACCATTCAACTATCCCTGTCTCTTTACAACAGCATGACCTTACACTGCA
The DNA here is from genome assembly GCA_025379985.1 of Phyllomedusa bahiana. Classification (NCBI taxonomy): domain Eukaryota; kingdom Metazoa; phylum Chordata; class Amphibia; order Anura; family Hylidae; genus Phyllomedusa; species Phyllomedusa bahiana. Next base: position 10,614 of record JAODAL010046435.1, on the reverse strand, counting down.
TCACCCACAAATTTAAAAATGACCAGAAGGCAGTATGGATTTGAACCATGCATGTTACTTGAACTGAGGGGAGACATTGAATATCCTCTGTCCTGGTAACGCAAGAATGAGCCCCAAAACCTGCATGACCCCCAGATTTAAAAAGTGTTCAGAAAAAAGGAGTGTCTTTCAACCACCATTTTAGTTTGAACTGGACCCATATTACTGACCCTGTCCTGGGTCACAGATGGACCATTAAACCTTCTTGAACCCCAGATTAAAAGTGCCGGAAAAAGGAGTCTTTCCAAACACCATTTTAGTTGAACTGTTTGACATTGACTAGAAACTGTCCTTTGCCACAGCATGACCCAGGTGCCAGAGTTACAGTGGGTGCCGGTGAGACCCAGGCCTGGCGTCCGTCATTATTAAACACGCAGGTTACAACTGCCCTGATGGACGCAGCAACAAAAAACTGTCGGGATGATGGCAGAGTGCGGTAGTCGGAAGTGTGAGAAACTCCAGCCCTTCCTCAGTACAAGTCAAGACCTGGGTAGCGCTTGCCCCTCGGTATGAGTGAGACCAATTGTAGCTTCTAGTGGAAATCTGAGTGGTTAACGCTCCTGTTACACCAGGTGCCCTTTTGCTTGGCCATTCTTTTCTCATTTTACTCAACGTGTCGAGGAAAATTGCTCTCTGTACTTTGTTTCTCTGTCCGTGCTCTATACTCCATGTCCTCTGAATAAACCTACATTTACTGGTCAAGTTTTCATGTACCTCCCTTGTACAATTCAGTGGAATTTTTTTTACCAGCTTATTTTGTACATGTGCAAGTTTTTAGTTAGTTTAATTCTAGACAAACACATTCTTTAAAATAGTATTGGAATGCCCACCATGTCTTAATGTTTTCTCTTTTTTTCATTTGTATTAAATGTGGTTGTCTCAATAAAGGGATTGATAGCTATGTTAAAGATCTTGCCAAAAACAAGTTCATTTTGCAATATGTGTCCATGTTAACCAGTCGTCCTACCTATTCCTGTTTCGGACAGCAACCATCACCCCTTGAAGCCATCTTGGACAATTGTGAAGAAAAATGTCTTTTAGAAACAAACACTTTTTCTAGAATAGGAAACCTGTGTTATAGCTGCATGGTCCAGCAAAATGCCCCAAAAATTCAAAGCATGAACCCTTGACGCACTTTGGACAATTGTGAAGGAACTAATGTCTGTTAGAAAACATACATTTTATTTATAATAGGACCTGTAGTATTGCTGCATTCAAAGCTAGCTATGACCCAAAAAAATTATAAAAATGACTTCTCAGCCACTGTTAAAAATTGTGAGGGATGACAATGCCACCCTCCCCCCTAGAAAGCACCAACTTGTCTGTTCCAAAAGGACATGAGATTGCTGTATCTCATCAGCTACATGAACACAAAAATTATAAATATGACTGTTCTCCTGCACTGTTTTAAACAATTCGTGGAGGGAGAAATGCCACTTAGTAAAGCCACATTTCTGTTCCAAAGATAGTCCAGATAATTATAGCTGTAATCTCACAGCAACATGACACTAAAACCCATTGACATGCGAAAACTTCTAAGATAAAAGTGAGTAAAATGGGATACGGTGTAGGTCATGAAACCTTCCTGTCTTTTACAGTCTCCTCACAGCAAAGAGAATACATAATGAGCAAAAGGAGAAATAAAAAATTGTGTAATGAATGATCATTGTTAAAAAAAAGTTTTCAAGGTGGACCATTGTCTGTTTTGAACAAAAAGAATGTGATAGTAGACCGGACAAAACTAATCGGTGACCCTCGGCTAATTGGGGCCACAACATCATCAAGAGAATCCATGCTGATTATCTTGATGAAAGTCAAACGATCCACATTATCTGTGGAAAGCCGTGTATGCGTTTGTACTGTAATGGAACCTCAGCTGTGCGGAGGATGGTCCGCTCATGATAATGACTGCTGGCTGCTGCATGACAACACCTTATGGCGTGACGTGCCAGCTCGGGCCATTGCGTCCATTTTGGATACCCAGAAGTATTATTGGGTCCGGAAAAACATGCCCCAAAGAAACATCGGTGTTGAGACGCAGATAGGCGTGACAATGATCGCTTAAGCTTGATCTCTGTGTGTTGGATGTGTGCCCTGCATAGCATGCGAGTTGGGAGGTGGTAAACAAATATTGCCAGCAGGTCACCAATAGGCTTCTGCACCTTGCTGCTGCTGCCGCTACGCCTATTGGGCATTCTACTGCTGTCCACGTCGCTGATGTTGTTCTCCGTGACATTTGGGGAACGTGGAAGCAGACGCAACAGATGTCTCCAGTTTGCGATCTGTATCAGCAAGGTCTCCATTTCCTGCATTTTACTCTCTATTTGGGTGGTGGGAAGGAAAGTGCTGAGTTTTGTTTTGTACCGGGGATCTAGTGGGGTGACAGCCACCCAGTAACTGTTGTTCTTTTGATGGCATTAATTCGAGGATAATGTTGGAGGAAAAGGAAGCATCCAAGACTCATGTGTAGAGATGGAGCTTGATTTCCCAAGCATCTGGAGTCGAGGTGGCACATAGCCAAAACTGATCTTAATTCATCCTCCCCTCCGCCTCAAATTCGCGCCACCTCGTTCGAAGGCAGGGACGTCCGGTACCATCAGTGTCTTGAAATACCTCCTCCTCCTCGCTGCCTCCGGCACAGCTTCAACACAGCTATGATGCTTGCTGAGATGATGCACCCTGTGATCTGATGCGCCACCTTGCACTAAGCTCTGGACCCTCGAACACTGCTAATGAAGGACCGATGTAATTTGTGAACTGTCGGGCCTGTGGATTTGACGGAGAGAAAGGCTCCGTGTCGCATCTGTGTCCGTCTCCTCCTCCGGATCGCTGCGGGAACCTGTTGTTTCAGTAGTGTCCAACGATCGTTCCAGAAACTTAAGATCACAACACTGCTCATGCTGACTAGGGCATTGTCCGCACTGACCATTTTGGTGGCTTCTCAAAATGGCAAGGATGTGCAGAGCTCTTTCACCTGCCTCCACTCTCGGTGGTTCAACACACGTGTGGTCCGCACAATGCTTGTCATGGCCATGTGTCACTTCGTACTGCGTAATTTGTGCATTGCTCGCTGCTGCCACAGATCGCTGGGAGCATGTGGAGGGTGGAATGCCAGCGTGTTGCCAGTCAAACAATGAGACGGTTGATGGGAGGCCGAGCTGACGCATGCAACGCAGCCCAGGCGGATATTTTTGTCTTAGCAGGGTGCGAATCTGGCGGAAGTGCGAAACTCAGACCTCGAGCCTTTTCAGCAGGCAGTCCAGACCGGGTAGCTCTTAGAAAGTTTCTGGATGACAAGGTTCATGACATGTGCCAGCAAGGATGTGCTCCATGCCTACCGATATAAGGGCGGCTCAGCAGATTTCGCCCGTTATCGCACACCACCTTGCCTGGTTGGGCACAAGTTTCTTGGTCACCAGAACCAAGCGCTCGGTCGTTGCGGAGAGCCGTCCCACCAAAACTCCTGACCTGTGTTGTGGACGGTCTCTACAAGGCAGATTAATTTCAACTACGGCCCTGGGTGTCCTGGGTCTAACGTGATGCCACCCAGGAGGACCTTTGCTGGGAAAGACCCCTGCACCATCTCCTGCGGTGTTTTGAAGAGCAATGGTCCGGTGCCTTAGAGCCACCGTCACCCCCAGAGCATCCAACCAGTCTCACCCAGTGAGCTGTCACAGAGATATAGCGGCCTTGGTGCCGTGCTTTACTAGTCCATGAGTCGCGGTGTGAGATGGACTTTTCCGGACACAGATGTGCTGGACAACTGCGCTTGGAAATTTTAGACTGGACAAGTGGCTGGCCAGGGCAGGAATCGGCTTTTCTGGCAGAAATGGCCTGCTCAGCTTCTTGGTATTGGGAGGCAGGCGAGGGCCATGACGTGGCGGAACCATCTCGTGATCCAACCAGACGGGAAAGGCAACATTCCAAGGCCAAAAGCCTGGAAATGCCGACATTCAAGGCTTTTGGTTTGGGTGGTTTGGGTTTAAAGTGTTTCGTTCTGCTCTCCCAAACTGGATATGACAGCATATGGCTGGCTGCCTAGACTGAGTCCGTGTTTGGTGTGCAGGTCGTCAATCTGGCGGAAGGAGAAGGGGTAGGATGGGTCTCTGGTGCTGTGCTGGTGGTCTCGGGCGACGGTGGAGGCCTGAATCGGATGGCTGATCCCTGATCATGACTTGAGAGGACCATTGGGCAGCTGTGTGAACGCGTGGTGGTGGCGGAGGAGGAGGAGGAGGCGGAGACAGAAGGTGTGATTTAGTGGTTGGAGTGACTGGGAGTGCGTGGTCTGGCCTTTTCATGGCCAAGTGTTCCTCCATTTTCAACTCATGATTCGCTGCATGTGACTAGAACATGTGGTGGGATGGTTAACCACTAGGTTCTTGCCTCTACTTGTGTGCGTTATACGGCAAAGGCGGCATATGAGTGATTGCTGGGTGAATCAGAGCTTGCTCAAAGAAGGGCCAGGCTTGAGAGGTCCTGGGACCTTTTGACGGCGTAAGCGAGGAGCGAGTTTGCGATGACCCGTGCTGGCGGTACTCATACAGGGGGGGGTCGCGGGCGGCCGTGGGGTGAGGGGTTGGAGAGGGAACTTCTGAGACGGCCTCTCCCTTTTTGTGGCGGGACGCCCGTATTGACATGCTTGTCCCCATCGTCTCTCATCCTCGTCCCACTGATGAAGCGCTCGCAAGCGCAAATTCTGCGGAACAAGGACCAGGGAGGGTGTCGCAATGTCGTCATTCATCATATCATCAACACAGGGTGCTTGGTCGTCCTGGACTCCTTTGTTGCATCCAGATAGCCTGCGGGCTACAAGCAAGGGGACCACTGCAAGGCGTTGACGATCCGCCCGGGATTTTTGCCGATGGACCGGCTTCCATTCACCTCCTGGGATGGAATCATGTAATGGCGCGTCAGAGCAGACTAATATATCCACTTGATGTTTTAACATGCCTTTCTGACCCCACCGCATTTTGTCATTCAAAGAGGTCTTCATGACAATGGATTATCCACAAGTGGTGAGTACACGGAGTGTGACATTTGGGCTGCTTGTCATGTTGGAGGATATGGTTGTATGATGATGAGCGGTACATTTTTGGCGTGACTGCCGAGGACGAGGACGGTAAGACCTGCTAGATGCAGTTGCATTACCACTGAAGGTCAGGAAAATTCTATGCGACGATGTTCGTTACTTAGATTCACTCAGGGCCCTGGACACCAGCGATGACAGGCTGACGGATCTTGCTGTAATGACGATCCGCTGGCAAATGTCTGTGTTGTCGCAGCACTGGAAGGAGCACCTTCTCTCGTACCTCTATATCATGTTGCTACCGCCCCTCATTGCTCGCTTACCACCTGAATTTCGCTCATGTTCAGAAATATATAAAATTTGATGACAGGTTATGGGAATAGTTTTGGAAAGTCCTCTTATTAAAGACGGCAAATCAAGCTATTCTCAATCCCTCTAATCAAAACAAAATTGCTGGATTTAAATTTATCTGCAAGGTGTCTATCAACAAATTGGACTGGGCAAAGTCCAAAAACACGTATCTGTTATTTTTGGGTTATAATAACGGTATTTTTTGCACTTTCAATTCACCTGTGGTGAATATATGAATGCTGTTTTAAGATTTACGAAACATGCTGCGTCCAATGAACAATGCTGGTGCGCACTAAAGTCAAAAAACACGTTCTGTTATGTTTTGGTGATAATAAACGGTATTTTTTTGCACCTTTCAATTCACTTGTGGTGAATATTGAATGTCTGTTTTAAGATTTACGGCTTATTTATTCTAGATGCTGCTGGCAATGAACATGTGGGTGTGCAAAAGTCAAAAAACACGTATACTGTTATGTTTTGTTATAATATCCGATATTTTTTGCATCCTTTCATTCAACTGTGGTGAAATATAGAATTGCTGTTTTAAGATTGCGTAGATGTCTGCGTCAATGAACAAATGCTGGGTGTGCAGAAAAGACAAAAAACACGTAAACTTTTATGTTTTGATATAATAAACTGGATTTATCATTGCACCTTTCAATTCACCTGTGGTGAAACTTATATGAATTGCTGTTTTAAGATTTACGTAGTTGGCTGCGTCAATGAACATATGCTGGGTGTGCAAAAAGTCAAAAAAACAACGTAAACTGTTATGTTTTGATATATAATAAACGATATTTTTTGCCACTTTCAATTCACCTGTGGGTGGAATATAGAATTGCTGTTTTAAGATTTACGTAGAATGCTGCGTCAATGAAACAATGCTGGGTGTGCAAAAGTCAAAAAAAACGTAAACTCTTTCTGTTGGTGATATAATACAATGGTATTTTTTGCACCGTTTCAATTCACCTGTGGTGAAATATAGAATTGATGTTTTAAATTTAACGTAGGATGCTGCGTCAATGAACATGTGGGGTGTGCAAAGTCAAAAACCAGTAACTGTTATGTTATGATATATTAAAACCGTATTTTTTGCACCTTTCAAATTCACCTGTGGTGCAATATAGAATTGCTGTTTTAAGATTTAGTAGATGCTGCATATTGGAAACAATGATGGTGCGGAAAAAGTCAAAAAACACGTAACTGTTATGGTTTTGATATAATAAACGGTATTTTTTTGCCTCCTATCATTCCCCTGTGGATGAATATAGAATTTGCTGTTTTAAATATACGTGAGTAGGCTGCTGTCCATGAACAACTGATGGCGTGCGCAAAAGTCAAAAAAAACGTAGCTGTTATGTTTTGGTTATCATAAACTGTATTGTTTGCACCTTTCAATTCACTGTTGGTTCGATATCTAGAATTGCTGTTTTAAGATTTACGTAGATGCTGCGTCAATTGAACAATGTGGGTGTGCAAAAGTCTAAAAAAACACGTAAACTGTTATGTTTTGTATAATAAACGGTATTTTTTTGCACTTTCAATTCACCTGTGGTGAATATAGAATTGCTGTTTTAAGATTTATGTCGATGCCTGCGTCATTGAACAATGCTGGGTGCGCAAAAAGTCAAGAAAAACACGTCAACTGAATGTTTTGGTAATAATAAACGGTATTTTTTGTCACCTTTCCACATTCACATCTTTGGTGAATATAGAATGCTGATTTAGTTTACGTAGATGCTGCGTCAATGACTAATGCTGGGTGGCAAAAGTCAAAAAACACGTAACTATTAGTTTGGTATAATAAACGATATTTTTTGCACCATTCAAATTCACTGTGGTGAATATAGAAATTGCTGTTTTCAGAAGATTTACGTAGATGACTGCGTCAATGAAAACCAAAGCTGGGTGCGGCAAAAGGTCAAAAAACACGTAACTGTGATGTGTTTTCGTACTATACACGGTTTTTTGGCAACAAACAACCTGTGCTGACTACAAGATTGCTGTATTGTAATTTCCCCTGCTAGAGTGCGTTATTATCAACAGTCAATAGGTGTAATGGGTAAATTGAAAAGGAAACATTATCTGAAATGTATTACTGATAATAAAAGTGGAGTTTGCAGCTAACAAAAAGAGACCTGCACGTTACTTGAAATGTATGTGTATCCACTATGAGTCCAGGGTGGCGCCAATATACAGTGTAAATATGTTTTCAATAGCAATACTGTTAATTAATAAAGATATTCCACTACAATGTCTACACTAAGTCTGAAGTGATTTTATCCCCGTGTTCTTTATAGATAGAGCTTATAGTAGGGTTTTCTGTGCAGAAATAGACAAATTTCGCTGACTTTTTTGGCCCACAGGAGAGGGGAGGCCCTACCCCTTGAGACGTTTGGAGGACACTAGGCTGAAAACAGGAAAGCTGTTTATGTAAAAGAGGCATGTGTTTTTTCCCACCCAATCGAAACCCATACAATCCCAGTATGACGTGCACACACATCTCCCCCCTGCTCTATTCTGTAATTGACTTGCTGGCCCGCCAAAATTATAGGAAGCCCCAAAAATGGCGGATCTTATAGATGATGCTCGTTTTAACCTTAATTTTTCGCTGATTGGAAAATTTCGATCCCATAAAAAATTGCCGTTTTCAACTTTGTCGATTTAAAAAATGTAAACACTAATGATTCTTGCTTGTTCTTGGGGGAAAGGGGGAACTTTGGGGAGGTAAGTTTGAGTCTTTTCTACTATTTTTACTAATACCCCAATGGACGAATGAGCATTAATCAGTCCCGGAACACCCCTATATGAAAAATATTAGAAATATAGAAATATGCTTATTTTTGCTGATGACACCAGGCTATGCAGTGTAGTGCAATCTATGGAAGATGTTCATAAAATGCAAGCAGACCTGGACACACAGAGTGTTTTGGGGATTCACTTGGAAATGAGGTTCAATGTGGATAAATGTAAAGTTTGCATTGGGGACTAACGTTTGGGTCATGTTCTAGAGTGGCAAAAATAGAAAAATTCTTTTTGAGAAGGATCTGGGATACTTGTGGTCATAGATTACAGAACAGCATGCAATTCAATGAGTCCCTTAGGCCAGCAGGTTATTGGCATATATTAAAAGAGGCATGGAGTTGTGGGACAGGGGTGTAATATTATTGCTATATAAAGCTTTGGTGCGGCCCCATTTGGAATATGTTCTTCAGTTTTGGGCTCCAGTTTATACTGGGTTGAGGAGTGAAAAGGGACGAGCAAAAAAAATTTAATAAGGGGAATAGAACATCTTAGTTATGAGGAGAGGATAAAAGAATTAAACTTATCTAGTCTTGAGAAAAGATGGCTCCAGGAGATACATGATTAATTTATATGAGTATATAAATGGCCCCTACAAAAAGTATAGAGAAAATCAATTTCATGTAAAACCCCTCTAAAGATAAGGGGACATTCCCTTCACCTGGAGAAAAAAAGATTCAATCTCCAGAGGGAAACCCTTCTTACCATGGAACTGTGAATCTGTGGAATAGTGCCCGGGGAGTTTATCACAGAGGAACAGCGGGGGATTTTCAAAAAAGGGCTTAGATAACCACTTAAATAAATGAAAAAATAAAATACTTATGTACCCGTAAAAAACTTTGGGACCCAGTCTGATGGAAGTTTGGGTCTAGATTTCTTTTAGGGACGATTGGTTCTCCCATTTTTTTTACCTTCCCCAAAGTTTAATCTTTATAAAAAAATAAAAAACTGAAAAAAAAACACGTAAAAAACCATAATGCTTTAAAAAACCCCCCCCCCCTAAAAAAAAAAAAAAAATTTGGGTTCATCAATGTAATCTCAACAATTTAAACCCCTTTCCCGAAGCCAGAGATTTAATACGGCTCTTTTTTTCCCCTTCCCGCATTCCCAAAAGGCCATAAAATTTTTTTTTTTTCCATCTCAAAGGCAATTGGGCTTTTTTTTGAGGACAAAAGTACCTTTTATCAAAGTCATTGATGTATTATGAATTATAGGAAAAAAAAAAGCAAAATTCTAAGTGGGGTGAAAAAGTGAAAAAACCCTACTTGTGCGTGTTTAAGGGGGTTTTTATTTTCACAGGTTTACTCTTCGTATAAAGAGTAATTTTTTGAGGTTTATTGTTCTCCTTCTTAAATTTGCACTGCAGCACCATTTTCTGCGACCAATAATGTCTTTGTTCTTCCACCTATGGACCTGACTGATGGAGCATTTTTATGCAGGCTGAAGTCTACTTTCTATTAGCACCATTTTGGGATATATGGTTCTTATTACAATTTTTAGGTGATGTGAACTGACCAAAAAAACGCAGTTTTGGCATTTGGAATTTATTTTTTTTACAAATATCAGCTTTTTGGTTTTAAAAAATGTTTTATTTTATAGTCAGATTTTAGAAAAGCTGATACCAATTATGCGTAACTTTTTTATAATTTTTTTTACCAATTGTAAAATGGCAAAAGCAAAGTGATTTGAACTTTTAATATTTTTAATTTATACTTTAATTTTTTTTTTTTTTATTAACTTGAGTCCCCCCAAGGTACTTTTCCATAGGAGGCTGATGTCGTACCCCTTCTGCTTGTAAGAAAATGTAAAGTGTCCAAAAAAAAGTGGGTCATTTACTTACTGCCTGGGACAAGAAGTGATATAAACAAAACATAGTAGCTATAGAAGCCTTCATTCGGTAAGAAGTTAACATAATGAGCAGCTGGATGCATGTTCAGATGAACGCCTACAAAACTGTGCTGCAAATAATGATCAATGTTCATTAGTGTTTGGAAATACACAGCAATTAATGCTGTGCATTTCTGCAAAAAAAAAGTACCAATTAACCCCTTTAAAAAAAAAAACATTTTTTTAATCCTCTTTTTTCCCAATAAATTTTCTTTAATAAATTAAAACCAATCCCCTTTTAAATTTCTATACCAAACCCCAATTTTCCCAAATTTTTCAAATTAAACTATTTTCCCTTAAACCCCTTTCCCCTTCCAAATTTCGGGGAAAATTTTTTTTAAAAACAAAAAAAAAAACCACTAAAAAAAAAAAAAAAAAAAAAAAAAAAAAAACCCAAAAAAAAAAATTTAAATTTACCCCAATTTTTTTTTAAAAACCAAATTTTTAAAAAAACAAAAAAAAAACAAATTTTTTTAACCCAAAAATTTCCAAAAAAAAAAAAAAAAAAC
>JAODAL010046434.1:0-30919 GCA_025379985.1 Phyllomedusa bahiana | reverse complement strand
AAAATGTTTGGGTTTTGGCGGGAGGCTGTATCCAGCAGTGTAATATTGACTTTCTTCTGCTGCTGATATGAGTATAAAGTTTTTGGGGCCCAGAAGGCTGGGGGACCCGGGGCGGGGGAGGAGACCAAAAATGTACCATTCAGGAGAATCAGAGCAAAAGCGAAGCAAGTGAGTAGTTACAAAGGAGCGAATCTGGGACCAAAATGACTTAATGTGAGGGCAGGACCAGAGGCAGTGCAAAAGGTCAGCGTGAGGAGAGAGGCATTTGGGACAAGCGTGAGTGGAAGAAGTGCCCGTCAGATAACCCCTATGTGGGGAGACATATGCCCTGTGTGCAATGCGAAATGCCATTTCCCAGTAGGACATGAAAGAGATAAACTTCGCCGCCATCGATAGGTAATTTAGGATATCCCCTAGGGAGATGGAGTCAATGTAGTTTGTCCATGAGGCCAGGCCTTGTGGTTTAGTGGTTATCCAATAAAGAACAGAGGGAGCCGTAATAACGTGTGATTTGGGCCTTAGATTGATGGGTAGATACTGTCAGAGCTAAGAAGGGATCATTCCAGTCCCTATCAGTTAAGTGCTTGATGACTTCATGCATGTAGCTACAGGCTTGTAAGTAATAAAATGGTTGAGGACCGATGTCAATTTGGCCTCACTGAAAAGGAGAGGTCTTTTCATGTTCGGGTCCAATAAATTATCAATTAACCTTATCCCACCCCGCTGTCGGCTAGAGTATTCGCCACGCGCTCGCCCACCGTGGAAGGATGGGTTCCCCAGGAAGGGAAGTAGTAGTGAGTATCTGGGGTCAAGACCCTGAAGCTGCCGCACCTTAGTCCACACCTTCCAAGTAGTGATTATGAGGGGGTTGGATTTAAGGTGCGGTGGGATGTCTGAGAATGGCATGTGTAAGAGGCTAATTAGAGCTATGTCGGGCACTAGTTGTTGATCTATGTTAATATTGGTATAAAATGAAGTATTAAGTAGCCAATCCCCAATGACACGAAGCTGAGTTTCCAAATTATAGAGTTGAAGGTTCAGGAAGTTGATAAACCCGTTTTTCCTGGGCTGATATAGAACCCTCAGGGCTACTCGGGGTCTACGATTTTTCCATATGAATCTGAGAAAGCAGGCATTGATCCATTTCACGTCTCTGAGTTTGAGGTAAATCGGGAGTGATTGGAGGATATAAAGGAGTTTGGGGAATATAATCAATTTTATAATGTTAGCCCTGCCCAGGGGAGAGAGTGTGATATTTTTCCAGCTGTTGAAGTGAGTCTTGAGGGATCTGATAAATGGTCTGACATTTTCTGAATAGAGGGAAGTCGCTTTTTTGGTGATTTGGACCCCTAGATATGTCAGAGAGTTTGTTCGCCACTCAAAGGGGTAACGTTCCGCCCAAGATGGTGTCGACCTACCCTTCAATAGGAGGGCTTTGGATTTATGTGTTGTTCGCTACATTTTTAAATGGCCCGAATGCCATTATCAGGCGCATTACATAGTGACCGCAGCACTTTGTAATGCACCTGATTTCGGGGGGCGTGCAGGAGGCGGGGAACACTAGAATCATATGAAGCTATAGATTTATAGCTTCGCTATGGCATTTCTAGGTGCATTGCTGCTGGAACAGGTAGAGCACTTTCAAAGTGGTTTACCCGAGTCAGAAATGTCGTCCTAGTGCTAGAATGCGCCTGATTATGTAGAACAGGTTCATAACTCAGGCGCATTTTAGGCTATTATCATGTAGATGAAATTTGCAGTTTAAACGCCAAATTTCATACATACCGCCCAAGGTTTGTACATTAATATAGCAGTAGACTCTTTACTGTAAGAGCACAGAGATTAGAAAGCTCTCTGCCAGAGGAACCTGTTCCAAAGAGGCCTGGATGTTTTTATGAAGTGTAATAATATTACAAGTTATACTTTAAAATTAAATTTCTGGAGAAGGGTTGTTGATCAAGGAATCTATTTTGTTTACTAGATTTAAAGCTGTGAAGGACTTTTTTTCCTTAAGATGAGGACAATTGGCTTCTACTTTATGCGGGGCTTCTGTCTTCCTCTGGATCAACACTGCAGGGCAATAGGTTGAACCTTTATCAGCCTTATAAACTATATCACTATGTATCTCTAATAGAGTAAGGGTCCGTCCACACGGCACTCATTTTCAGTTGGATTTTCAGCGGTTTTCAGTTTTTAAGACTGTCTGTAAACCGACTGCAAATCATCTTTATAGACTTTAATAACAAATTCGAGCTGTAGTCTACACAGCTCAGATTTTCTGACGGCAAATCTGACCGTCAAAAAAACATAGAACATGTTCATTCTTCCACCTGATTTTCAGGCAGAACATGAACTGTTCAAAGCAAAGGGGAACGGCTGAATCTAAGAACCGCGCCCAGAAACCGGCCCTTACGTTCAAAAAACGTCAAAATACAGGTTGGATAATCTGACCGGTATTTTGTCAGTGCTCTCAAAATGCATTGCTCTGAAGTACCAGGAAACTTGCAGACTTTTGACCCCATCAGAGAATAGATCATACAGTTACATGACAGGGTAGGATAAATAAAGCACAATGGGGCACATTTATCAATAGTGTCTAACTGTAAGACAGTTTTAAGTTAGACCAGGCAGTCTTACAATGCGCCACATTTATCACAATGTTGATAAATCTGGCCCAGGTTAGAACTATCTAACTTTGTACCACTATTAAGTTGGCTCACTTTTACGCCACTAATTGCGATAAAATTCCGGCACATTTTTGGCGCAGTCAAGCCACGCCATTTTTTGTAAAACACACCTTTTTTGCTGAGGCCACGTCCCCTTTGTCGGACGAGGTGCAGAAGTGTCTGAAACTGTCTAAAACACAGCAAATGCGGCGTAAAGCTTGTACGATGTTATTTGTGGTGCAAATTTGGCCAGAATTCTGGCGCAACTGCCAGGATAAATGTGCCCCAGTATTTACAAAGCTATTCAACCTTTTACTTAAACTATGGAATACTGTAAATATGTTGTTCAAAAGTGGATTTTTTTTTCTTTAAGACTATTTGTCATGGATACCAATTTCCCAAGATATCTTGTGTTATAGTGGACTTTGCTGTGTGGTAAAAATAGTGGATTTTTTTAGAAGTCATGGAGTGGAAAAAACACTTTAAAGTTCTGTTAATTTGAGTGACTGATCAGGAGTCTACCAGGAGTCAGGAGTAGCTATTAAAAATTTTTCATAAGCAGAAAACAATGCTGTTTTCTAGTTTCTGCCAGTGGCTTTGTATACGTGTATATATCTTATAACAGCAATAGCACAGCCTCCAGTGTAGTCTATGCTTTCAAAAAGACCTAACAAATGCCTGACGGACAACGCAGTAAGTTGTGTTTAATTTGTTCAGGTTTTTATTACGAATTAAACAAAAAACAATAATGGTATATTGCACTGGATGTTGCAATATAGAGGTATTGGTTCAAAGCAATAATATCTCCATAATATTGTATCATTTGGAGGCAACATACTATGGCACATATTACCTACGTAGGGCCTCCATGAACCTCTGTACAAGCACTGTGTCCAGTGTCCGACTAAGGGAGATCATCTTGGGGACCCACCCTACAGTTCCTATACATGAAAGTAAAAGTGAAACCCCCTAATCACAGGGTCAGGGATAGGGGTGCACTCACTTTTACAATCAGGGACAAGTGTACGCTACCACTATACAAGTGCTGATATAACCTACAATAACGTCATATAGAGACCACATAGTGGTCAGACACCAGCTCTGGTCACCATCACATGACAGTTGTAACGGTCTGGTAGTGGATCTACTGGACCACCGCAAGCGATGGTGGAAGCCCACACCAGGGAGCGGAATTTAAGTAGGTCCCGGTATTCACCAGAGCCCGCCGCAAAGTGGGATGGACTTGCTGCGGTGGGAGTCTACCAGGTCGCTTCCACTGGCGGGGCTTGCCTGCGGTGACGGCCAAGGGTAGGCGTGGTACAGATTAGTCAGGCAGGCTCGTAGTCGGGGACAGGCAGGAGGTCAGGACAGGCGGCTCAGGTTCGTAAAAGTGGACAGGCAGGAGGTCAGGGCTGGCGGCAAGATTCGTGGTCGGTAAACGTGAGCAATGGGTTCGGTACACGGTTAGGCAAGACAAGACTTTCAGGAACACTTTCACCAAGGAATACACACCAAGGATCCGGCAAGGCTGTCAGGAAGGGGCCGGACTTAAATAGGGACAGTGCCCGGCAATGACCAATTACCGGCACACTGTCCCTTTAAATTTCACACTGCCGGCGTGCGCGCGCCCGAGGGGGCGGCACCACGCACGCCGGGGACCAGAGGTGGACAGAGCAGGATCGTGGCCGGGTAAGTGAGTGGGGACCGGAGCAGTGGCGTGAGCGGACCCCGGACCCGAGGTACGGGACGGGGCGCCGCTCGGAGTCGGGGCACGGATACGCCTGCGACCCGGGATGAGGGTCGCAGGGGTATCCGTGCCAACAGTAACTAAAGCACTGATCAAACACAGATGTCTTATTTGATGAGTCGTTCTCTTCTCTCATGAGTTGTTCTTTTTCCATTTTCTTTTCCATCCAATCCAGATTGCCATGACAACTTCTCCCGTCTGCCACTCATCCCTGAAGAATTTACACACAAATATCTTAGAATCCTCACTTTTCCAGCACCTCCCTCACTGTTCCCTACCTCTGTACAAACTCCCCAGGGGTGGGAGAGTGGGTACAGGCCATAGCTCAGAGACACAGTCTCCTCAAGGGTTGGGGGAGGGAGGTGCTATGCCTATGGAATGTGCCCTTCAGAATCGTATTACCAGGTAGGTAGGCAAAGCCCTGGGTAGGTATGCAAGGCCCTAGGTAGGTAGGTAAATGGGTAAGGCCCCAGGTGGCTAGATGGGCTCTATTTAGGTAGGTAGACCCCTGCCAGATAAGTTGGTAAGCCCAAGGTAGATAGGCCGGCCCCAGACAGGTGGGTGGGTAGGCACAAGGTAGGTAGGCTGGTAGGCCCCAGTTAAGTAGATAGGTAGGCTCCAAGAAGGTAGGCAATAGATAGGCCCCAGTTAGATAGTCGGGCAGCTGATAGCTGGGCCCCGGGTAGGTAGGTAAGCAGTAGCTAGGCCCATTTAGGTAGGTAGATAGCCCCCAGGTAGATAAGTAGGCCCCAGTTAGGTAGGTAGATAGGCACCAGTTAGGTTGGTGGTAGATGGACCTCAGGTATGTAGGTGATGGTGGGCTCCATTTAGGTAGGTGATAGGTAGGCTCACATAGGCAGTAGGTGATGGTGGGCCTCAGTTAGTTAGGTAGCTGATGGTGGGCCCCAGTTAGGTAGGCAGCTGATGGTGGGCCCCAGTTAGGTAGGTAGCTGATGAAGGGCCATAGTTAGGTAGGTAGCTGCTGCTAGGTCGCAGGTAGGTAAGTAGCTGATGGTGGGCCCCAATTAGGTAACTAGCTGATGGTGGGCCCCAATTAGGTAGCTACCTGATGGTGGGCCACAGTTAGGTAGATAACTGATGGTGGGCCCCAGTTAGGTAGGTAGCTGCTGCTGGGCCCCTGTTAGGTAGATAGCTGAATGTGGGCCCTAGGTAGGTAGGTAAGTGATGGTGGACCCCAGGTAGGTATGTAGCTGATGGCGGACCTCAGTTAGGTAGCTGGTGGTGGGCCACAGGTAGGCAGTAGGTAGGTAGGCCAGGCCACACTACTAAAAGAAGAAAAATAAATAAACTCAGTGTTCCCTCAACACGAGGAGCAGCAGGCTGGCTTCTAGTGAAACTTGGCATGGGCAGTGAGATGATATGATGTCCTTACGTCAGCATAAAGCACAAGAGGCCGATGCCTGGCTAAATAGTGGAGCAGAGCACCAGTGATGCCTTGCTTTGCTAAGACCGCATAGTCCCGGGAAGCGAGGACGCTGCCTCTCAACTTTCTGAGGTAGGATGCAATGGTCGGGCCCTCTGTGACGGCGGCAGTATGCCACTGGAGTTCGGGGCCAACCAGGGGTGTTACCGACTCCCCAGAGGGCCAGTCCAAGTCTGACTGTGTCTATGTTTCTGCAAAATGCACAATGCCTATGTTGAACATGGACATAATAAGATTCATTATTGGGTTTACCCATTTTATTAATTAGCTATAAATCTGTAGGCAAAAGTGAATAAGATTATTATACGATCTTATCTCCTACTTTTGTACAGAAGCTTACACACAAACTTCCCTAGGTTATCTGCTATCTCTCCCTGCTCTAAAAGGGTGTAGAATTCCAGCCGGGATGGTGACCTCACTCCCTGATGTTTGTTATCAGCAGGACGGAGATGACTCACTGATAATATTTAACCCTTCAGAGCTGTGTAGCCTTGTGTCCTGCTATTTATAACCCTCCTGCATTCATGTCACTCAATCAGGATCACCTATGAAGAGCAGAACTGATATGCTAATCACTGCTGTAGAACCACCCACAGCCTAACTAGAAAGTGAGAGCCTGGCTGTCGTGAGAACACCACTTTAAACTTTCCAAAAACTTGTATGATCATTAATAATAATCATTATGTCAGTGAAGGATAAGTTGTTAACTGATGAAAATCGGCTTCTTCGCTTTCACTTTTCGTATTAAATACTACAATGCTACCGTCCAGGATAACATAATAACAATCTCTCTATTGTGGAAATATTTTTCAGCATGGTCTGCCCCTGACTGGATGCATTCTGATTCAAAATAAAACCTGTAACAATTGTGTTATGGCCAAATTTTTATGTTTATGGGCCTCTTTAGTTTCTCTTGGGGGTGGGGAGAAGAAAATGGAAATATGAGGTAAACTGCGGTCTGACTGCCTGTTCACCACACCACTGTTGGCCCACTTAGGTATTCTGTGCCAGCTGTGTGCTGTCCCCTAGTGTTCAGTTAGGGCATGTCCCCATGGCATGGGTTTGCGCCTGTTTTTTCAGACAGTTTGCGGTTTTGCAGACCTTCTGAAAAACCGTCCGCAAACGAGCACAACGGGGCTCTATGGAAAACCCATGCAGAGGTCCCCACTGCATGCGTTTTCCACCCGGCGGATTTTCAAACTGCAAGCCGCCCAAAAAACATTGTGCATGTTCATTCTTCCGTCTGGTTTTTGGATAAACCGACGGGTATTTGTCCTCTGCCATGTAAACGGGCCCTTATAGGGCCAGTGCACACCAGTAATTTTCATCCCAGACCTATGCCAGCAGTCAAGTCTCCATTTAAAGGGACATTTTCCACATCCTCATTGTCCATACATATTGCTACTATTCATAGAAAGTATTGTTGTAATACAGTCAGCTCACAATTGAATGTGGAGGTGCGTGGCTTGATCCCAGGAGGCCACTGGTTAAATAAACTGTTTTGATTCCAAAACGATGGAGAGCCAGCACCAATCGAAGTAAGAAGATGAAAACTTTATTGATTCTTTACATTAGGTGAGTAATAAAAGGCTAACAATGAATGGAAAAAGATTCGGTCAGCTCACCTGGTCCTAGAATGAGTAGTTAACGCCCGGACTTGACTGAAAGCTCCTCGTCAGAAAGCCAAATATAAACAACAAAAAGATCCAGCGAATGCACCACTCCAGGTAAGGTGAAAAGGGTTCCGTAGTTTATTGAAAAAAAGTTAAAACATCCAAAGAAATTGCATCAAACCGACGCGTTTCGGAGCCGATGCTCCTTATTCATGGCATAGCATGATAGTGAAATGTACACAGTTTAAATAGTAATAAAAGGCTGAAGCGTTTCGGGTTAGCAGCACCCTTAATCATAGCTCAGTAAAAGTGAATTTGTGCAGCAGTTACCTGAAACGCGTCAGCCTTTTATTACTCACCTAATGTAAAGAATCAATAAAGTTTTCATCTTACTTCGATTGTTGAAAGCTCTCCATTGTTTTGGAATCAAAACATATTAATACTATTGTTTCCTACATATGTATCTTCTACTAATCTTGACCCTTTTGACTACTCTCCTTTCCTGCTGCCCGCGCTGGCCATCCCTTGGAGGTTGACTTGATTGAATGCCACATATTCTGACCCCTAACTCGACTGACTATCCTTAGTCATTGCTCCTCTTGATCCAAATACTGGATTTCAGACATTGCCATGAAAAACTGTGCTCAACGTAGACCTGGAAATATCCTGCAGCAGAGTACAAGGCCCCTTGAAGGGTGTGAGGATGAAGACCAGGTACTCCCTAAACTCTGCTCCTCAGTAGAGCCATATGCTATTCCCAAGTGCCACTCTAGAGGTTTACCATCCATCTTCACGTAGGTCTTGTGACATGTACGAGGGGGTACTGATGTTTAGGTGGCTTAGCCTAGAAAAAACGACTTGTTTTCAGTCATACTATTTTATTCATCATAATTCCCTTTTAACTTTATACATTTAATTATAACCCTTTAGAAAAAATTGTTCTCCTATTCTGTAATCGACTACTCGACAGCATCAATTACCATCTCGTTTGTGGTAAATTTTCTTCCTTTCATTCATTTTTTTGAGTTTCAGAAAAAGATAGTAATCAAATAGGGCCAAATTGGGAAAATATGACACATGGCGACAATTTCAAAGATACGTGTCTTGTCCTGGAACAACAAGACGCCTTTGTAAAGTTTTTTTCATCATGTTTTCACAATTTTGTCCCAAAGTCTTTTTTAATGAAGATGGATAAGATTCTCCCATGATTGACTTTCTATATTCTAAGTAATGACATTAAATTACTAATTTCACACTAAACTTTTTAGACCAAGGAGAACCAGAATGTCTCCACTTCTTTAGTTTGTGGGTCATAGGCGATCCAAAAAGTTAGATTTTCTATTGTTACATTTTTTTAATGGTTGAATAAGACAGGCATCTTCTTAGGCAGAGTTAAGACTTGTTTTCATAGCACACGATTAATTCTTGTCTGCTAGAAATATTCACCTCTAATTATTTAACACTACCTTCCCGTATTCAGACACAACTGGGGCTAAACAAATTTAAACACTTTTTGTATAGAGAAAAATAAATATCTTTTCTGCTGAATATATTCTGATATTACTTAGTGCTTTTTCACCTTTGTCCACTTTTTCTGTAACAGTAGTTTGATGGAATGCCTCTCTTGGCATTGTCACACTGCATTAAGTCTTGGAGATCCCATTGTCTGAGGGCAGCCAGAACTTTACAGAGCTGGCTCCAGCCTACAGAGTATTTAAGTATCTGAGTGTGTACCCAAGTGCAGTGCTTGTCCCTAACGATGAAGCCTCTAAGTGCATTTTGACTTTCAATGTAACATGAAAGGAACATTTGGAGTATGGCACATCAGGGTATAAGTATTATTTTTACCACATCATGTTAACTCATCATATAGTTAGCTTTTGTATATTAAATGGTGCAAGTTTTGTATATGTATAAGGATAGATGGATAAAAAGATAGATGTAATAAATATTGTCTTTTCGTGCATTTTGACCACCTTAACATTTTTATTTTTTGCAGGGTAGGTTGGAGTTTTTAGGCAGTTTAGAGAACATAAAGTAGATTTTAATTTATATTAATTTTTTTATAAAGAACATTATTACTTTTTTTTATACTTTACTATAAACGTTGTTACAGAAATAAAGATATACTATGTGAATTTTTTTTTTTACTGTGTTGGCAATTTTATTTAACCCCTTACTGACAATCAGGAGCTGAGTCCGCCCCATACACCTCAGGTGTTGGCTATATAATACAGTTGACAATCTGCTGCAATGGAAGGGAACAGACATAATTTCAGCCCTGGCCGTTTAACCACTTAGACGTCAATAGAGATTGGGGCATCTCAATGGTTAGACAGAAGGTGGGGACTCTCTCTATCACTCGATCATCCGAGGTGATGGGTGCCTGTCAGGACGGATAGGATGTGGATCTTCTGGATCACTGCAAGAGAGAAAGCCATGTCATGGAATTAGGTCTAAGGTGCCTCCAGGTATTCACCAGGGCCCACCACAAGGCAGGTTGAACTCATGCGGCAGGAGACACCCAGGTCGCTACCCCTGACGCAACATGCTTGCTGTGGCAGCCAGGATGCAGCGAGGTATAGAATCATATGGCAAACTCTTCGTCGGGGACAGGCAAAAGCTCAAGGCAGGCAGTAGGCAAACCTGGTCAGTGGACAGAGGCAAGGGGTCTGGTACATGGTAGAAACTGGGAACACTGGAAAATACTTTCTCTAAGGGCATGGGCACAATAGCTCTGGCAAGGCAAGAAGGGAGTGGCCAGAATATATAGGGTCTGCGCCCCAGCAATTATCCAATTACTGGGGCACTGGCCCTTTAAATTGCACTGAGCTGGCATGTGTGCATCCTAGACAGTGCAGACACGAGAGCCGTCAGGTAGAGACAAGCAAGGAAGCAGGAACACGGTGAGGTGAGCATAACTTATACAGTGGAGAAAGGGTATGAGTGCGTTTGTGGCCCAACATGATGGTTGCGGCGCCACCCGTGACAGTGCCAGTGGTTTGCTATAGCAGCTAAGAGCTTACTGAATGTCCCAAGTTCTACGTGTACCAATCCTCCCTACACGTGGTTTCCCACATGGTTGCAGTGTTTTTGTAGTACTTTTTTATTAATTTTTTTAGCCAGAGCACAGAAGTAGATTCAAAATAAATAGGGAATAGACACAGTCACCTTTTTCTCCTTTAAACATTAGCAGCAGGTTTCAAAAGCTGGCTTGGTGGGTTTGGAAGGTGTGCGGAAGGCTGTCTGCTCAGCTATCCCTGGTTATTGTCACATGTAATAAGAGAAAAATATGAGAGTTGCAAAATGGGATGATTATTGTCTTTCAAGCGAAAGGTGGCTGTATTTCTGAAACTGCACAGTTTGTGAACTGTTAGCATGCTGTAGTGGTGAAAGTGTACTCTGAGTGGACAAATGGCGCCATTGCGAATAAGTGAAGTGTTCAAATGGTCAATTGTTTGACATGTTAAATTGGTGTGACCAGGGACTTTGCTAGGATCCTAAAATATCTGCATGACGGGCCCTCTGTGTTACATTTTGCTCAATATGGCTGAGTTCAAACAGCATTTTCACGGCACATTCTAACTTTAGGCATACATCTTTTTGGATAAAAAACATAAGTTTCTGCAACTAATTTTCCACATAGATACTGTACATCACCTTAACAATATGCTGTATTATGAAATAAGTGCTAACAGATTTGCATCTTCAAAACCACATATTTAGGGCATGTCCCCACTGCACGGGTTTTCGGCCGGTTTTTCAGCTGGTTTGCGGTTTTTCAGACCGCCTGAAAAACCGGCCGAAAATGAGCACAATTGTGCTCTATGGAAAACCCGTTCAGCAGTCCCCACTGCACGGGTTTTCCGTTGGGCGGTTTTGCTGCCCGCGGACCGCTCAAAAAACATTGAACATGCACAATCTTCCGTCCGGTTTTCGGACAGAATCTGTGCTGCTCAATGGGAGGGGTGAGGGCTGTTCTCTGCTCATCGCGGAGAAAAGCCGTCCCCCCCCTGCGGCCGTTGGGACGGGCACAAAACAGGACAAATACCGGCCGGCAAACAGGTTGGTATTTGTCCTGTGCCGTGGGGTCGCGCCCTTACAGTGTCTCACAAAAGTTATTACACCTCTCACAGTTTTGTAAATATTGTATTATATCTTTTCATGGGACAATACTGAAGATATGACACTTTTATATAATGTAAAGTAGTCAGTGTACAGCTTGTATAACAGTGTAACTTTGGTGTGCCCTCAAAATAACTCAACACACAGCATCAATGTCTAAACGCTGGCAGCAAAAGTGAGTACACCCCTAAGGAAAAATGGACAAATTGTGCCTGAAGTGTCAAATTTTGTGTGGCCACCATTATTTTCCAGCACTGCCTTAACTCTCTTCACTAGAGCTTCACAGGTTGTCACTGGAATCCTCTTCCACTCCTCATGACGACATCACGGACCTGGTGGATGTTAGAGACCTTTGTGCTCCTCCCCCTTCTATTTGAGGATGCCCCACAGATGCTCAATAGGGGTCAGGTCTGGAGACATTCTTGAGCAGTCCAGCACTTTATCCTCATTTTCTTAGCAAGGCAGTGGTTGTCTAGGAGGTGTATGTTGGGGTCATTATCGTGTTGGAAAACTGCCCTGCAGTACTCTCTCAAAGGGAGGAGATCATGCTCTGCTTCAGTATGTCACAGTACATGGTTCCCTCAATATACTGTAGTTCCCCACATATGGCAACACTCATGTAGCCCCACCACCATGCTTGACTGTAAGCAAGACACACTTGTCTTTGCACTTCTTACTTGGTTGCACAAAAGTGACTACACCCTTATGTTCTATCTTCCGGAGGTTTAAGAATCCCACTGTAGAAAATCCATGCAATTTTTTATTGCGGTCTATGGGCATAGGATTGCAGTTGGATTTGTACGGATTTTAAATACTGAATTTGCTTAAAAATCTGACTATAATCCTGTGCTGTGTAGACGTAGCCTAAGAGCAGGGACACTGTGGAACTCGCTGCCACAAGATGTTGTGATGCTGAATGAATTCAACAAGTTCAAGAGGAGCCTAGATGGTGTTTTTAAAAATATATAATATTACAAGTTATGGCTATTATATTCTGGAGATGCAACAGTGATAATGAGATATTTTCTGATGGCCATGAATAAATTTTTCCTATAGTATGGGGCAATTCATGTCCACCCATTAGAGATATTTTGCCATCCTTCAGACAAAAACACCAAGGGTTATAGGTTGGACTTGACGAACCTTTGTCTTTTTCCACTTCATGAACTAAGCAACTAATTTAGCCACTGTTAGACTATTTATTTTTCATGATGTCTTTGTAAATTATGCTTTTATTTAAATGCTTATATATCAATGAGGCACATACACATATAACAACTGAGAATGTGCAGATATGTTTGTGTGCATAGTAATTTTTAAGTAAAATGATTTAGTCTACATAACCACTGTGTTAAGTGCTTTTACCATAGACACTGTGGAGTAATGCTTGACTGAGAATGAGCCTACTCAGAATATTAATGCTTCATTACTTGTGCGTGGAAGGATACACATTCTTTTTAAATATGGGCATAAAATAAGCAGAAAGTAAAATAGCATATAATACCCTGTAATCCATGTATCAGTGGGTGGATTATTATAGAAACACTCAATTATGCTTGTAAAGCTTGCAAGATGTCACTTTGCTGCAGACAGGCTACAGTTTGTTTACTGATAAGTTTTTCAGTGGGATGACAGCCCTGGTGCTGGCAGGAAATTTAAAGATCATCTTTTTCTACATAAAAATATTTGTAGACGTGTAAGGAGTAGTGTTGAGCGATTATTATCGACAAAGTTGAAATCGGCACGGTATTTACGTTGATCAGATTTTTTTAGATCACGCGATAATTTAGGTTAAAATCTGTGCATAATCTATTAATATCGCGCCATTTTCGGCGCTTCCTGTCATTTTGGCCGCCAGCAAATCAGCTTACAGAATAGAGCAGGGTGAGATGTGTGTGCAACATCATGACTGGGATGTGTATGGTTGCGATTGGCTGGAGAAATCACATGACCTCATTTTACATAGAACAGCCCTTCCTGTTCATGATCAGTGTGTGTCAGTATCTCAAAGCAGTAGGACGTTCGCTCTGCCTCTGTGCAAACAGCTCAGCGAAATTATTCTATTTGTTCACAGAGACAGCTCTACTTTTAGCTGTGAGCCTTAGAACTTAGATCAGAGATTTGCAGATTTTAGGTAGTTAGGCAGAGAATTTTTAAAAGGGCATCTACTGCTGTAAAGCCCAATGGGGTTGGGGGGGGGGGGGGAGAGCGAACACAGACAAGCTCTATAAAGAAAAAGGATATTGTCTTACAGACTTGATTCAAAGCTTTATTATTAACAGTTTTCTGTTAAATTATTACTTGGATTTTGGGCGCCTGAATTATATTGGGATAAGTTTTTTTCTAGAATGCGGGTCTCTTTGTTAGGTACAAAACCCCATTTGATTATCAGTATACTTTTCGTAGGTGTTCTTTTTAAATTTTCCCGTCCAGCTGTGTTGATGACCCACCTTGCAGTTAAATTTGAATCAGCTTTTTTGTGTCACCAAGGTTGTAGGTCCCAAAAAATACCTTTTATTATCCGTATACTTTCGTACGTGTTTTTTTTCCTTTGGCGCGGCCGTTTTTGTTGAAAGACCAACCTTTGCAGTTAATTTGAACCCAGAATTTTTTTTATCCCCAATGTAATGATAGGTGAAAAAAATCCTTTTATTACCCGTTCATTTCAGATGGGGTTTGTTTTCACTTTTGCCAGCCAGCTTGTTGATAGAGCACCTTGCAGTTAAATTTATCCAGCAATTTTGTAGTCACCAAGGTAAATTTGATGGTGCCAAAAAATATTTTTTATTTCCGTATACTTTCAGATCGTTGTTTTTTCATTTTTGGCAAGGCCAGTTTTTTGTAGGCCCCCTTGCAGTTAAATTTGAATCCAGCAATTTTGTGTCCCCAAGGTGAATTGAAGGTAAAAAAAATTCCCTTTTTTATCCGTATACATTTCGTAGTGTTTTTTTCACTTTGGGCGGGCCCAGCTTTGTTGATAGACCCACCTTGCATTTTTAAAATTTGAACCCAGAAATTTTTGTAGTCACCAAGGTGAATTGATAGTGCCAAAAATACCTTTTTTTTATCCTTTTACATTTCATTCGTTTTTTTTTCACTTTGGAAAGGGCCCAGCTTTGTTGAAGAGACACCTTGCATTTTAAATTGGAATTCAGAAATTTTGTATCACCACAGGGAATTGTAGGTCCAAAAAAACCTTTTTTTTCGTATACATTTCAATACGTGTTTTTTTTTTGGCACAGGCCAGCTTTGTTGATAGACCACCTTGCGTTAAATTTAAATCCAGCAATTTTTAGTCCCCCACGGGTGAATTGATAGGTCCAAAATACTTTTTTTATCCGTATAATTTGATACTTTTGTTTTTTTCACTTTGGGAGGGCCAGTTTGTTGATGACCCACCTTGCAGTTAAAAATTTGAATCCGAAATTTTTGTAGTCACCACAGGTGTTGATAGGTAAAAAAATACCTTTTATTATCCGTAAATTTCAGTAGTTTTTTTTTCACTTTGGCACGGCCAGCTTTGTTGTTAACCCCCTTGCGTTAAATTTCA
This sequence comes from Phyllomedusa bahiana, assembly GCA_025379985.1. Classification (NCBI taxonomy): domain Eukaryota; kingdom Metazoa; phylum Chordata; class Amphibia; order Anura; family Hylidae; genus Phyllomedusa; species Phyllomedusa bahiana. Next base: position 15,774 of record JAODAL010046434.1, on the reverse strand, counting down.
ATACGCAATTTGTTTTGATTTGAGGGATTTGGAATAGCTGTGATTTGCTCTTTTAATAAGAAGATTTTCCCAAATTTTCCCACCCCCCTCCAAATTTTATCTTTTTGAACATGGGCGAAATGCGGGTGAAAAGGAGAAAGGGGGGGTAGGAATGGAGGTGAGGTGAGAAAGGTGCCCCTTCCGTGCTGGCGACAACAGCATGCCGGGATCGTCGGTTGCAGGACCGTCGGCCCTGTCATCACTGGGTAGGGCCGGGAAAATTCAGTAACAAAAGCGTGCCAATCGTTTTCAGGGGTTAATGCAACCTGCTTCAGCAGCTTACCTCCTCTTTCCTCCCATCCGGCCCACAAATGTCGTCCAGCATATTTCCGTCCAACATGAAGCAAAGGCAGCCCAAATGTCAATCTTTCCCCCACCATGGGAAAAAATCCTTTTTCTGAAGACCTTTTGATGACAAAATGGGGTTTGGGGGTCAGAAGGCATTTTAAAAAGATCAAGAGGAAAGAGGATGATTTTGTTGCTCTGAGCCCAGTTATTTTTTCCATCAGAGGAGGAGAAGGAACCCGGTCAATCGGAAAAAATCTGGGCGGTCGGAAACCCTTGCAGTCCCTTTTGCTTGTACCCCGCAGCCCCCGGGATGAGAAAGTCAGGACGACCAAGTCACTGTGTTGATGATGATGATGATGCGACTTGGGACCCATTTTGGTCTTTTCCGCAAAATTTTGGCTTGCGAGGTTCTCATGGCGAGGAGGAAGACGAGGGGGTGGTGTCAATGGGGGGCCCCGCTCAAAAAGGGAAAAAGGGGGCCGGACGGTCACAAAAGTCCGTGTATGTTTCCCCCCACCCACGTTCAGGGGAAAAACCCCGTCCTCGTTATCCCCTTTCAAAAGGCCCAGAACCTCTAAAGCCGGGGCCCTTTTGGAAGCCTCTATTCCCCCAGCGATGTCATATGCCACCTTTCCCCGTAAAGCATAAGTAGAGGAAAGGATTTTAGGTGTTTAACCACACCAAATGTTAGTACATGCAGGAATGTATGATTAAAAAGGGGAGGCAACCTTTGGAAAAAAAGGCCAGCCCGTGGGGCTTCCAACCACTGTACCCCCTCTGTCTCTGTCCCCCTCATCACCAAAACCAAGCTTTCCTCAGGCCTGTCTCTCAGTCAGTCAGGGATGCCTCCGTTCAGTTTTCCACGCGCACCGAGTCCACCAGCCCCCCAGAGACCCTCCTTCATTTTCCCCTCCCCCCAGTTTGAAAACCTGCACCCCGACGCGGCGTCTAGCAGAGGCTTCTGTCTTCCAGGTTTGGGGAGAAGAAAACACTTTAACCTAAACCCCCCCAAAAGCCAAAAGCTGAATGTCGGCAGGGAAAGGCTTTTGGTTGGGAAAAGTTCCCTTTTCCGTTTGGGGGAAAACCGATGGGTTCCCCCACGTCATGCCCCTTGCCTGCCCCCCAATACCAGTGCGGAAAAGATTTTTTTGCCAGAAAAGCCGCCCCTGCCCTGGCCAGCAAGTGTCATCAAAAAATTTCAAGCGCGTTGCTGCATCTGTGTCGGAAAAAGTCCATCTACCACCAACACATGGACTAGTAGCAGGGCCCAAAGCGTAATCTCTATGAAAGCTCACTGGGTGAGCTGGGTGGATGTTTGGGGGGGGGTGCGGTGGCTCTCTGCTGGCGCACGCTCTTAAAAAATGCAGGGATGGCGCGGGCTTTTTCCCCCCAAAGGTCCTCGGTGGCACACGTGGGGCCAGAAAAACCGGGCCGTGTTAAAATTAATCTGTCTTGGGACCGTCCACCAAGGTGGGCTGTGGGGGTTTTTCCGAACGGGGACCCGGCGCTGGGGGGGTGACAGATCCTTGTGAGGCAAGGTTGGTGGGGAAAGGGCGAATCGTGGCCCCCCTTAAGTCGGTAGGCTGGAGCAACCCCTTGCCTGGCAATGTATGAACTCATCGTCCAGAAATTTCAAAAGTGTACCCGGGTCTGGACGGGCCTGCGGGAAGAAGGCTCGAGGTTGAGTTCGCACTTCCGGCGTTCGCCCCCCGCTTCGTCCCCCCTGGCTGCGTTGCGCTCAGCTCGCCTCCCCGAACCTTTTCTCTTTGTTGAGTGGCAACAGTGGAATTCCCCCCCACATGCTCAGCGATTGGGGGAGCAGTGCAATGCCATTACGCAGTCAAAATGAACATGGCCTACAAGCAGCGGTGCGGACCTCGGGGTTTTGAGCCCCCGAGGTGGAGGGGGTGAAAGAGCTCTGCACCTCCTTCCCGTTTTGAAAAAGCCACCAAAAAGGTTTGTGCGGACGTGCCTTGTCGCATGGATTGTGGTGTTTAGTTCTGGAACGATGTTGGACACTTTAAACATCAGGTCCCGCCAACGACGGGGGAGGAGACGGACAAGTGCGGACACGGGGCCCTTTTTCTCCGTCGAATCACAAGGCCCGAAGTTTTTTCAATTTTATCGGTCTTCATTGGCAGTGGTTCGGGGGGCCAGGGTGGCAAGGGGGTGCATCAGCTCTCAGGGTGCATGATCGAGGGCAAAATCGGGGGTGTGTTGAAGCTGTGCCGGAGGGAAACGGAGGAGGAGGAGGAGGATTCCCAGCACCGCTTACCCAGTCCCTGCCTTGGAAAGAGGTTGGCGGAATTTTGGGGGGGGGGAGGAAGTGGGAAGATCAGTTGCTAGTTGCCCTCGCCCCGGGGTTGGGGGAAAACAAGGGTCCATCTCTCACATGAGTGTTGGATGCTCCCCTTTCCCCCAACATGATCCCCGCATTAAGGCATAAAAAATGAACAAAGGTTAGGGTGGCAACCCTCCTGGATCCCCGGTACAAAAAAAAACTCAGCATTTCCTTCCACCCACCCAAAAAAGAGAGTTTTAAAAAGCAGGAAATGGGACCTTGTGATTGATCAACTGGGACATCTGTTGGTCTGCTTATTTTTCAAAAAGTCACAGTGGAACAACGTCAGCGACGTGACAGCAGTAGAGTGCCAAGTGCCGTGCGGTCAGCAGAGCGGCAAGGTGGGAGAAGCCCAAAAGGGTGACCCCGGGGAACTTTTTTTTCCCTCACCAAGCATGCAAAAGAGGGCACAATCCAAAAACCCCAGAGACGTTTTAAAATTTATGGTGCACGGATCTCGTTCAACACGATGTTTTTTGGGTTGTTCGGGAACCAATAGACTTCTGGATATCCAAAATGGACGAATGGCCGAGCTGCTCGCGAGCCTGAGGGTTTCTGCCCCGAGCCGGGGTCATATTGGCGGACTTCAGCACAGTGGAGGAGTATTTCAAAAAACGCATCGGCTTTCCACAGATAATGTGGCCCTTTTCTTTCATCAAGATGAAACAGGCATGGATCTCTGATGATGTTGTGGCCCCCCTTTTTGAGGTCAGATTAGTTGCCCCGGTCTTCTTCACATTTTTCAAAAAAGAAATGGTCCTTTGAAAACTTTTTTTTTTAAAGATATTTTTCTGCAATTTTTTTCTCGGTTCCCAAAGTTTTTTGCTGGTTTTGCTGTGAGGAGACTGTAAAAAACAGCAAAAGGTTTTATGACAAAAAAACCTTTTTCCCTTTACTCCTTTTCTTTAGAGTTTTTGCATTGCAAAGGTTTTGAGGGGCTGTTTCTGTGAGATACAGTATTTAAAATGGTCCTTTGGAACGAAATGTGGGTTTTAAGTGGTTTTTTCCTCACAATTTTTAACAGTGGGTGAGAATCTTTTTAATTTTTTTGGGTCATGCTGTTTGAAATGCAGCAATACTACAGGTCTTTCTAAAAAAAGTTTTTTTCTAAAAGACTTTTTTTCACAATTTTCAAAGTGGGGTCAAGGGTCATGTTTTGAATTTTTGGGGGCATTTTTCGGACATGCAGTATATACAGGTCCTATTAAAAAAATGTTTTTTTAACGCCCTTTGTTCTTCACAATTGTAAAAGTGGCTCTTGGGGGAAGTTTTGAATTTTTGGGGGATTTTGCTGTGAAATGCAGCTATACCAGGTCCCCTTGTAAAAAAAGTGGGGTTTTTAACAGACATTTTTTTTCACAAAATTTTCATGAGTGGCTCGGGGATGGTGCTGTCAGAAACAGGAATAGGTAGGCCTGTTTTTGGCAATATTGAAAATGATTGTTTTTGCAAGTCTTTAACATAGCTGCAATCCCCGTATTGAAAACCCATTTAAAACAATTTTTAAAAAAAAAGAAACAAAGACTGGTGGATTCCCTCCATATTAAAAAAAGTTTTTTTTTAGAAATTAAACTACTAAAAACTTGATGTACAAAAAAAGCTGGGAAAAAAAATTTCCTCTGAATTGTACAAGGGAGGGCGGAAAACTTTACCCGTGTAGGTTTTTTGAGGACATGGGTATTTGGGGCCGGAAAGAGAAAAAATTACAGAGACAAATTTTCCCCCAGCCGTTGATAAAAAGAGAAAAAAAATGCAAGAAAAAGGGCATGGGTGGAAAGGGCGTTAACCCCCAGTATTTCAAAGTAAGCCATTTGGTCCGCATCATTCGGAGGGGGCAAGCGTACCCGGTTTGACTGTGTAAGGGAAAGGCGGAGGGCTTACCTACACTTCCCCTTCCACACTTGCTTCAGCACGATGCTTTCGTTGCTGATCATAAGGGTTTTTTAAATGCGTGTTAATAAAATAAAAAGGAGCCCGCCCGGGCTCTCACCCCACCCCTGTAACACGGCCCTGGGTGCTGAACCTAGTGTTAATGTGAAGTGCCAGCCCGGGTTTTACGCACCCACTGTAATCCGGCCCCCGGCTGCTGAACCTGCGTTTAATGATGACAGATGCCAGCCCGGACTTACTGCCCCCTGTAACTCCGGCCTGGCAGGAACCTGCTGTTAAAAGATGACAACGCGCCTGGGCTCTCACCCCACCCCCTGTAAATCTGGGAGCTGGGCTTCCGTGTTAACAGATGGCTGACGGCCCCGCATGGTTTTCCGTTAGGGGAATCAGGAGAGCTTCAAAATTTTCTAAAAAATAGATTTTGAAAAAAATGATTTTTGTGAGGTTAAGTAGTGTCAAAAGGGGACCAGGGCTGGACAAAAAATTTCACGTTTTAGGGGTTAAAATTTCCTGGGGGCTTTTGGAAAATCCTATGGGGTTTTGATCATTTGATCCCAGGGTCTGTCCTAATCACTGAAGAAGGATTTTGAGTAAAAATGAAAAAATTGAATTTATTGGCTGAATCACTTCAGAAGCCCGGAGGGCAAATGTTTCTAACTAAGAAGTGTTTTTGGGGTGATTAGGAATTTGATTATTATGGGGGGTGCGGTGAATTTAAAAATTTCACGTGTAAAAAATACTTTTAAAAACTGCAGGGGGGTGTTGTTTTTTTGTTTTACACTTTAAAAAAAAACCAAAATGAAAATAATGTAAAAAATTAAAAAAAACTTCCAATAATTCTGTAAACAATGTCAGTTACCAAAAAATATACTAAGTGACAGTCATGTACAAAATAGCATAGTGCCATTTGTGTCTGGGGTCAAAAGGTTTAGGGGTCATGCTGTGGTACAGGAAGGGATAGTCAATGTCCGGAAACTAAAAATGGTGTTGAAAGGGCTCCTTTTTCCCGGCATGTTTTTAAAAATTGGGGGTCATGCAGGTTTGGGGGTCATGCTGTGGCCCCGGGGCGTATGTCAATGTCCCGTGAACTAAAAATGGTGGTTCCAAAGAATCCTTTTTCCAGCACTTTTTAATCTGGGGGTCATACAGGTTAATGGTCATTCTGCGGTCAGGCAGGAAGTCAAAGTCCCCGTGAAACTAAAAAGGTGGTTGAAAGACTCCCTTTTTCGGCACTTTTTTTTGTGGGTCAGAGAGGTTTAATGGTCAACTGTGGTACAGAACAGGTTGGTCAATGTCCCGTGAAACTAAATGGGGGTTGAAAGATTCCTTTTCGGCACTTTTTTTTTTTGGGGGGCATCAGGTTTGGGGTCATGCTGCGTTCCAGGCAGGGTTATTCAAATTCCGTTCAAGTAAATGATGGTTCAAATCCTACTGCCTTCTGGCACCTTTTAATTTGGGGTCATAGGTTTTAAGGGGATGCTGGGTACAAGCAGGGTAGTGAAAGGTCTGTGACTTTTTTTCTGTGACTTTTTAAACTAAGTGTGTTGCTAAGTGTAGCACGTATCCTTTTTCTGTTTTGGTGTTTAAATTCCCGTTCTCCGCCTTTTGGGTGTAAGAATGAAAATGTTTGTTTCTTCCATAGACTTTAAGGTCTCGGGATAATATTATGCATCGGAAATTGCTTGTAATTTCCGATTTGACTACGAACCCGATGACGATAAATCAACGTAATCGCTCATCACTAGTAACTAGTAAGGAATGTGAATCCCCATGGACTGGAAATTAAAGAATAAGGGGGTGACTTATTAATGCTACAGTAAAGACTTTTAGAGCCTTAGTTGTTATTGTTCACCCTTACAAGAAAGTATGGTCTTTTAAAGGCAGAGTTAGGGTACACGTTGGAGTCAGAACTTTGAGATGACTAAATAATTTACAATTCTGCACTCTAAAAATTATGACTCGAGTGCCAGTTAAAAAAAATAATAGTAACAGTAGAAAATATCCAACCTGGGCTCTGAGAGACGCTTACTTGCTAGTTTTCCTGTTGCTCTACATGAATCTGCCTATACAACTGATTACTCTTGCAATATCCATTGTTGTGAAAGGTCTGAAACAGACTGAAACATCTGGAAAATTTTGTTATGGATGTTGGATATTAAATGAAGATATGAAGTAAAACTAATATCTGAAATATGATGAATGTGAAACTGTATATGCTACAAAAAATGAACAAAGAGCCTGAGTTTTTAGGATTAATTTACACTAAGCAACATACTGTCATTTTTTTTTTTATACTGGAGGAAGTGTTGTTGGATATTTAGGCCATGTCCCCACGGCACGGGTTTGCGGACGGTTTTTCAGACGGTTTGTGGTTTTGCAGACCGTCTGAAAAACCGTCAGCAAACTAGCACAACAGGCTCCTATGGAAAACCCGTGCAGCAGTCCCCACTGAACGGGTTTTCCGCCCGCCGGTTTTTCCGCCTGCGGGCCGCCCGAAAAACATTGTACATGCACATTCTTCCGTCCGGTTTTCGTATGGAATATGTGCAAGAGAATGTGAAGGGGGAGGGCTTTTCTCCGCTCATCGCGAAGAAAAGCCGCCCCCCGCGGCAGTGTGCACGGCACACAAACCGGACAAATACTGGTCGGATAAACCGACTGGTATTTGTCCATTGCCATGTAAACAGGCCCTTAGAACTTTGAGATGAGGCAGGGTCAAGTTTTGAGCTAGAAGAAAGACAATAATAGTAAAAAGTAACACCAAAAAGATGAATCCCGAACATGCAACAAATCAGAATTTAAAGGGGTTTTCACATCTAGCTTTTTCCTTGACCCTGATCTTCATGGCCACCTTCAGATTCCCACTTCCTGTGTAGGCTGTTGACAGTTCCGCAGCATTGACTGAAATTTCAGCTCTGCTAGTTTATATTTCTAGCTGTGCCAGTTAGAAGGACACTAGTGATGGGGTATTTAAAAAAAAAAAAAAAAAAAAAATTACACTGTCCAAGCAGGATGTCTGGCTGTATAAGTGAGCTAGCAGAACTGTATTTGTCATGGGAGGAAGCTCCTAGTGAGAGAGAAACACTTACATGTTGCCAAGACTGTTATCTTTCTTATTTATATACAAAGATAACAGTGTCACTAGAGACTTGACAGCTGCGCACAGAACTACTAAACTCTCCCTGTAACTCTAAACAGTTTAAGTTTCTCTCAGTAAACTCTAATCATGCTGATAAGACACATCAGGGAATAACATAAGCAGCCCAGCCATTAGTAGAGAATAGTGTTAGTCAGTAACCTAGGTAACCTTTTGTAAGGTTTGTAAGGAGAGCAAAATTGCCCTGTCTTTGATTTGAGGCAAAATTATAACAAAAATGTATTTAATAATAATGTTTATTTATTTTTGCCTACATGTTTAAAGCGCATCAAAGAGATGGGAATACCACTTTAAGAAACATGTCCAGGACTTCACAATGTACATGATTGGATCAAAAAACTAGCAACAGATAATGCAGAAGCCAAATAAAGATTAAGTTCTTCTAGCATAGGAGGGGATATTTACTAATATGGCCAGAAGAATAACAGTCTGACAACAAACAGATGCTTGTTAGCTCTCCCCCAGAAGGAACAAAAGTATCTCAAACTTGCCATCCCAGAGTCTACTCCTAAAGAATGAGATACTCATCTGTAGACAGATATTTTGGTTATCTTGTCCTTCGTCAGTACAGAGTAGGATATCATTTGCTTAGAGAGATGCCTTAAAGGGGTTTTCTCACTACAGGCTTTCGCAGACATCTTCTGCTTTTTCTCTCTCTCTCTCTTACAGTTTAAAATCCAGGGGCAGGTCTTCCCTCACTGAAGAGTAATGACATCATCATACCCATCCCTGTTCCCTCCTGATCCTCTTCATTCTGTGTGAGCCGTGGAAGGGCGAGAATGTCACAGTTCTGCAGTCCTCCTGCAATGGTTAGTTTTCATGCCTGCAGAGCTGTCACCTCCCTCCAAGGCTCCAATCCTTGTAACCAGAACACCTGTATTGGATTGGTGTAAACAGTTATACATACAGCCCCCTAACATTACAGAAAATGACATCTTGTCATTGTGTCTAGCAGAGTGTATTATATATGTGTTATATGGATAGGGGGAGCAGAGTTTATTATATGTGTCTTATATGGGTGGGGGAGCAGAGTGTATTATATGTGTGTTATGTGGGAGGGGGGAGCAAAGTATATTGCATGTGTGTTATATGGGTGGGTGGTGCAGAATGTATTATATGTGTGTTTTATGGGTGGGGGGAGCAGAGTGTATTATATGTGTGTTATATGGGTGGGGGGAGAAGAGTGTATTATATGTGTGTCATATGGGTGGGTGGAGTGATTCTAGCATTGTTCAGATCCTTCACATCAGAGCTGTCCCTGATAAGAGTAGCCTTTAGTTTCGCTTTCACAGAGCTCAGGGGGGAGCAAGCACAGAGAGTTCAGGCAACAATCACAGCACAGGGGGCGTGTCCTGCACAGGGGGAGTGTCCCGACTAGGGTTGAAAAAAATATCAGGCAGTCAATTACAGCAAAGGAGGCGTGGCCCGACCTCAGGCTGCTATTTAGTTAAGACACTCACAGATTAGTTCATATCTGCTATGCTAAATCACTTAGGTAATACAAACCAATTGCAAAAGTGTTTATTTTTACAGTCTCCATCATTACAGATGTGATCTTTGTAGCGCGAAAACCCCTTTAAATGTACCCTAAGGGGGTACTAATTCTCTTAGTGATGCCTTCACTGTATTGAGTTTTGTAGGGTTTGGCTTTTCAAAAATACTTTTGAACATTTAATATTATTTCTTTAATTATTTAATTTAAATATACATATAATAACTCCTCTGTTGATTTGGAGTTATTATCAAGCAACCTCTCCATCTTTGGTGCTTCTAAACTGAGGTGGGGTTCTCTGTCTTGTGAAAAGTTGGCGGCCTTAATGTTGAATACAGTAACAAGGGGGGTAATAAGAAATATATCATCACTCATCAAATTGATTCCAATACTATAGGTGAAATATATTATGCCACCTGTCTCTGCCAGAAGATCTATGTTGGACTTTCAAACACAAACGGGTGAGAGAACATGTTCTTGATATCCGAGCAGCTAAAAATACATTGGAACTGCAGCACCCAGAAGTCTGTTCCAATTAAAACACGGTTGTGATGATTCATTGCTTAAGATCTGTGGCATCGACAGTGTCTTGATTGGTGACTGGGAGGAGAGAGGGTCGATTGGAAAAAAAACCTTTGGCACAATTGGAATCCCGGTGGATATTTATTTGAAATATTTTTTCTCCTGCCGATCTTAATGAAAATATCAGTTATGCATCTTTTTTTATAAGGGATGTATGTTTCTTTCTCCTTCTGTTTTCTGGTGTGCTTTTATCATTTATTTTAAGGTTTTTAATGTTTTCTTATTTTAACTAAATTCCTTTTGTGTCTTTCACAGGTTGTCTGGTGTACGTCTTGCAGTCAAGCATTTTACATAATATATTATGACGCATATTTGGGAATACCATCTAATCAGATCATTGAAAATCAGGAATAAAAAAAATTAAAAATTACAAAAATTTTCTTTTTTTCTTTCATGTGTGGTAAATGTTCACACTGTTTTTTCTGTTTTTCACATTTCATGTATTATACATAATGTGGCAAAGGCACTCACACTTTACAGTGTTTATTGTATTTCATTATCTTTAATATATATTTCATCTTTGACATTTTACATATGTCTTGTTGAACACATATGGCACTTGCACTTTATAATGTTCATTTTATGCATTTTTATTTATACACATGTGTATTTTATTTATTTTTTTACTTTTTCTTATACTTAATTGTTTAACATTTTGCACCACTTTGTGCATGTATACATATATTTTGTATGTAAGTACTCCTATTCACATATCAATATTTTATTGCTCATTGCTACAGCACATTTTAATTTTGCACTTGTCACTGTGTAAGTCATTTTACAATATTCATAATATCACACACATACATTTTTCCCCGTTTTATACTTTTTTCACATTCTACATACACACAATTTATATTTTAGAACATAATAAACTTTTTTATATGTATTCTATCATTGCTTGTATTATGCAGCATGATTTTTTTTTATTGTTTTTGTGCTCTGGCAACCCATCTAAGTCATGTTTGGTATATTGGTTACAATTTTGCTTACAATTTTATCAGTAGGTTTATCATCAGGCAGACGTTGGATCAGATGTTATGTACGCCTATACTGTGTGCATGCAATTGCATTGCTATATTCATGTGCGCATTATTGTTTATTTGATTTTTTTGTACAATTATTATCACTGTATTTATTATAATGTCTTTCAGTTAATGCTACTGTTATTATACATGTGCAGCTGTATGATGATAATCTCTTTTGTAATGTGTGACAAGCATTTGTATACTTACCATCTTGTATAACTACATTAGTGTGATGCTTTATTGCAGGGTTGATGCTGTTATGATGCCTTTTCATATTAAGCTGTTTAATTATGTATTTGTCACATGACTATCGTTATTGTTTATAAACACAATTCCTATGGGTTCTCTACCTTTTTCTGTGTGACCTGCATCATCATATACATCACAATCATGTGATCTTTACCTCTTAAAAATTTGTATGAGATATCGTTTTTGGATCCGTAATATCAAGCATAATTTGTTTTCTCTTGCTTTTATCATGCTGTCTGATTGCATAACATTGAGATTAATATTTGTGCATGGCTGCATAGTTATGTTTATGTTTCTTTCTGTGTTTTATAAACTAAATGTTCAATAAAACTTTAAATTAAAAAAAAATAATTTGTATGAGATATCATTTACATCATGACCATATGATCTTTACCTCTTCTTGTTTGATATGCGTCATCATTTACATCATGATCATGTGACCTTTATTTCTTCATGAGTTTATATAATCTTATTGGAAGGCACTTGTCTGACCCATGGACTTTTCTATTGGCTTGTGGTTAAATAAAAGGCACACCTACCAACAACTCATTATCCCCCTGACTAAGCAGTAAGTGAAATGCGTGTTGGGTGTTCTGGTAGCAGGATCTTAATCATGTGATGTGATTTTCTCTGTTATGATTGCACTCTGCACTTTCTTATAAATATTATATTACTTTTGTTTTTTCCCTGTGAATTTGAGCGGTGTACGTGTTTTTTATATATGCACTTTGCTCTTTTTTCTGGGACTGACATATATAATTAAGGCATCATCACAATTTCCGGTATCTTTTGCCGTTATTACCTATCTTGTTTGATCCTCCTTATTCACTATTTCCTTCGGGTCTTATGTCTGTGCTGTTTTATGTATTTTTTTATATTTAATATATTTATATTACATACATACAGCTCCGGAAAAAATTAAGAGACCACTGCAAAATTTCCAGTTTCTCAGATTTTTCTCTTTAATGGTAAGTTTTGGGAGAAAAATGTACATTGTTATTTTATTATATAACTACTGACAACATGTCTCTGAAATTCAAAGCAAAAAGTTTTGTATTTATTTGCAGTAAATGAGAATTCTTCAAACTAATAAAAAAAAGCAGTGCTGTCAGACCTCAAATAATGCAAAGAAAACAAGTTCATATTTACTTAAAAACAATAAGAATAATGTTTTAAGTCAGGAAGAGTTCAGAAATCAATATTTGGTGGAATAACCATGATTTTTTCATTCAAATTCCTTATGGTCCAGTCCTAGCACTTGTTCTGTCATCCAGCTTGTCCTATTGCAAGAGGATTGTGAAGACCACAGCAGTGTTTTTTCATACTTTCCTTCAATAAATAAGATTTGGTTCAGGTGATCTACTAATCAGAAGCACATTAAGTAGAATGAGGTATACTTTGGTTAGAATTCAACTGACACTAGAATGGAACGGCTGTCAGACATTTAGAGATGCTGATTTTTAGAAAATTTTGCAGTGGTCTCTTAATTTTTTCCAGAGCAGTATATCATAAACTTCGTTATATTTTATGGGTGTACATTGTTTCATTCTTTTGATGAGAGAGCACTTTCTTATGTAAGTTATGAAACCTCCCACCCCCACATCTGAATGTATGTGGGCATAGCAACAACACTTGTCTATGTTTATGTAATTGAATAAGAATATCCATACCTCTGACTGCTCAGTTTTCTATGGTATCATTAAAGAATGGTATGAGCGGGATTTCCCAGCTGCACTGGATAGTGATTGATGTATAGCACCTGCCAAAATTATTAAGAAAATATTCTTTTCAAATATACTTCTTTACAAACAAAAAAGATCGGGCGAGAGGTTCTCACACTAAAATGGAACTTTTCTATGTGTCCTTTTTCCAAAGAACCTACTCTGCTTCAATGTCAAACATGGACAAACATGGACACCTACAAGATGTCTATCTGGGGGTAAAATGCTGTACTAACCATCATGCAACTCTCTGGGAGAACCAGGAAGGGCTTGGCCTACACTAAAAGACAGGGGCGTTGCTAGGGTCCCAATACATCCGGGGCCCGGGCCCTTTGGCTATGTTCACACAGCGTATTGCGGCGAGTATGGTACACACCACAATACGATGTGTGTTTTGGAACCACGCGCTGCTCCCCCTGTGCATACAATACGACATGTAATCCATAGCTCTCTAGGAGAGCTATGAATTACCGTAATTGCGGTGCGCATATCGGGCGTATTGAAGCGCAAATACGCGGAGAAATGCGCCCCGCAATTTACGCAGTATGAACATATATTCATTCATACACACACTCAGACACACACACACACTCAGACACACACACACACTCAGACACACACACACACTCAGACACACACACACACTCAGACACACACACACACTCAGACACACACACTCAGACACACACACTCAGACACACACACTCAGACACACACACACACACACACTCAGACACACACACACTCAGACACACACACACTCAGACACACACACACACTCAGACACACACACACACTCAGACACACACACACACACTCAGACACACACACACACTCAGACACACACACACACACACACTCAGACACACACACTCAGACACACACACACTCAGTACAGTTCACATTCATGAAGATATTGCTGTTTCCCTCCTATTACACTCTGTAGTCCTGGTCTCTACAGTGAGGCTCCTCACTCACTAGAGACCTGCAGGATGTTGGTACCTGTGGGAGCTGCTGAAGCCATGAGGACAGGGCAGGACACTGCAGCTGCAGGAGATGCTCCGGAGCAGAGATCACAGCAGGGGGCGGAGCCTCTCTCTGATGGTCAGTGTGCTGTGCCCCTGAACTTCCTGACTCTGGCAGTGTGAGCAGCCTGCGCCCCCTCCTCCCTCCTCAGCCCCGTCATCTCCCGCAGTCGCCTCCCTCTCTCCCTGCACCTAGCAACCATCCTGAGCTGTGTGGGCGTCCAGAGCGCACACACAGCTCAATCGATCATTGGCGCTGCAGGCCCGCAGCCTGCAGCCGGTTGTCTGAGACTCGGGGCACAGGCAGCTTTGTACGGGGCTTGTGCTCCGACTAAACCTGCCTAGCGATGCCCCTGCTAAAAGACATCAGCTTTTTGCAGGTTGCAAGACATTTTCCAATATGACCAATGACGTTGAGCTGCACTAAATATAAAAAGGGAGAATGTCTAGTTGAAGGGTTGAGGGTAACAAGTTTTTGAACAGAAGCTGGTGTGGCAATCTCTAACTGCCGGTGATTCTCTATCTGCGGTCTAACTCTACTATGATATGGTTTTGAATCACGAGACAAAAAGAAGACAAGATGGCCAGAATATATTCCTGAGTTATTGTGAGCTTGTAATAATAGAGTTTACAGCATCTGTAGTAAAATTCTGTTAAATCTTTCACTGATGTTAATCCTGTTAAATCTTTCACAAGCTCAATTTTCTTAAGGATGATATGGAGTAGTTAAAGATTTTTATATGTGGTATATTTAAGTTCCTCCATTAGTTTACCTTGGAAACAGGCTCCTTGAGCTGAAAGAATTCATTTTGGACATACATAGACTTAGTAGGTATTGCAAAGTTAGAAAGATGATCAGCCATTACAGCATATTAGTATCCACTTACAGATTGTGCAGTCATTAGATAGTCAACCATTAATATTTCCAGTGGTTGACTCGTTTGGATGAGGGGGGCTCTCTGTTCTAGATTTTTAGTAAAACTACAAATTTTACAGACTCGACATGCCTCTTCTACTTTTGTCTTTAACTGTGGACAAAATGCCAAACATTTTAACCACTGAAAAGGTTTTATGGTCTCAAAGCTGTTCCACTTTCATGGACTTCTTTGACTATCCTCCATGCTAAATGGTCTGGTATTACAATCTGACAAACTGTTTTAACCTTAGAGGATAAGTATATCAGTCTGTACATGAGACCGCCTTCAACTTTCAGTTGGTCCCATTTATGTAATAATTTCTGACCTCCAAGTGGTAAAGCATTCCTCCCATTTTTGGAGGGTCACTGACTTTTAGTAACTCATTCTTTCACTTTATAAATTGCCAGATCAGAATTCTGAATATGGATCTAATTGGTTTTGCCCAGTAATAATGGAGCATTTGTTTCTACCCCACTTGTTTTTGCTTCAGTTGACAACAGGAGAAATTTTTGTAGATCAGTACTGTACTTTCAATATATTCAATTATTTCATCCCATTCTCCAACTGGGATTTCTACAGTGACGCAATAATGAAATGTTCTACTTTTTTTTACTCTTAAAAACCAATGAAAATACATAATGTATGAACTACAATGCTATTTTCTATTGAGGTCAATGGGGATGATTTACTTTGGGTTTTAGATGAGTATTTTAAGGTTTATCTTTTTGATTTTTTTCCAGTTTAATATCTTGATACATAACAGCATATGGACCAAAATTATCATTTTTAATTTGTGGCAACAGCTTCTGTCTGTATTTTGTGAAATGTAAGCTATGAAACAACCATTAGATGTTCTTGTAAAAATTGTTGCAAAGATATACTCCACAGGCCTTGATACAATGGGGCACATTTATCAATAGTGTCTAACTGTAAGACGGTTTTAAGTTAGACCAGATAGTCTTACAATGCACCACATTTATCACAGTGTTGATAAATATGACACAGGTTAGAACTGTCTAGTTTAACTTTGTACCATCTATAAGTT